>JAWLRI010000068.1:1346710-1382008 GCA_034781795.1 Crypturellus tataupa | reverse complement strand
GGACGACTGGCAGGAGGCGCACGAGCGGCTGGCGGAGCTGGAGGACAAGCCGGCCGCGGGCGGCGAGCGGGACGGCGCGGGCGGCGACGACGCCGACCTGCTGGGCGAGCCCGAGGACACGCTGGCCGAGAGGCTCACCCGGCTCGTGATCGAGAGCGAGCTGGAGGACCCGGCCATCATGCAGGCGGTGCAGAGCAGGACCCCGGCGCAGGTGGGCGCGGGTGGTGGCACCCGCGGGTGGCGGCGCTGCCGGCCCCCCTCGCGGTGCTGACGGCCCCGTGTGCTCTGCAGCAGCCGGGAGGGCTCAACTCCAGCATCTGGGACAGCTCGGCCGTGCTGCGGCGCATCCGGGGGCCGCTCCTCACGCAGGTACGGCGCCGTGTCCGGCAGCGGTGTCCACAGCGGGAGTCGCGCGGGGCGGGTGCTTGGGTGCTCGTGGTTTTCCCGTCCTTGGTCTCGTACCCAAATCGCTGAGCTGGAACCTCTGTGGAAAGGGGAAGCAGGGACTTCCCTAATGTCCCCTGTGATTTCTCTGTGAGCCCTAAAGGGGGAGGCTGGCTCTGCTGGGAAGCACCTCCAGAGCAGCCCAGCAAAGCGCTGCGCTTTCCTGCTGTCCTGCTGGCTCCCTGTGAGGTGGGAGAGCCTTCCCGGGGGTTATTACCAGCACATTATCCCTGGGAACTGCTCCGCCTGGGAGCGCTCCGCTGAGATCTGGGAATGTCGGCGCCTCAAGGCGGAGGGTTTTGTTTGCGGCATTTTAATTAAGAGCGAGGCCTTCGAGCGCAGGCGGAATCACGCAGTGTGCGCGCTGCCTGGCCCCGCGCGGGGTGCGAGCCCTGCTGGGGCCGTCCCCGGGGCTGCCGAGCGCGCGCGAACACGGAGTGGAGCGCAGGGGGGCTGGCAGGGCAGTGCCTGGCCCCCTTGGAGCGCTCTTTGTGCTCCGGGTTCCCCGGCAGACTGAGGGCCTCCCGCTGCTTTGGCCGGGCAGGACTGTCTGGGGCATGTGGTCCCTAGCGGGTCTGCATCATCCCAGGAAGTGACTGTGACTCTGGGGAGAGATTTCTCTCCCCTTCTGCTTGCAGGAGATGCCTCCGGTATCTGTGCTGGACTATGCTCTGCCTCAGAGAGCCCCACAAAACCGTGAGGAAGAGCGGGACCCTTCAGAGCGGGCGCTGCCCCGTCGTTCGTCGTCCCCGGTCATCGGGAGCCCCCCGGTCCGCGCCGTCCCCATCGGCACCCCTCCCAAGCAGGCTGTTGTGCCCAACTTCAACCAGCAGGTACCTGCTGCCGGCTCTGCTCTCCAGGCTGGTGGCTCGCACTGCGGTTTGCAGGAGACTGACTGCCGCCCTGCGTTGCTTTCCTGTCCTCAGATTCTCTGCCCGAAGCCTGTTCACATCCGGGCCACCATGCAGCAGCGTTACCCGGCTCCCTATGGCGAGAGGATGTCGCCCAACCAGCTCTGCAACGTCCCGGTACTGTGGCTCCCCTCGACCCCTTTCTGTGGAGGCAGCCTTCGAGGCTCGCGTCCCTGTGAAGTCCTCCAGCCTCCCATGAAATCTGTCCCTGCTCCCAGCTCCGTTTCGGCTCCCGTCTGTAGCCCCGGGTGCCGCTGTGCAGCTGAGCCGCTGTCTCAGATCACTGAGGGCAGCCAGCAAACCGCTTTGTCTCGTCCTCTGCAGCCAGGCCCGTATGCCCAAACGTGCCAGGCCCGGGCAGAGTTAATCCTGCTCTTTGGAGCCTGGCCTGGCTCCCTGCCTGCCCAAGACACTCTCACAGGGCTTCATCTCGCGCCCTCCTCTCTTCCATGCGTGTCCCCCCTTAGAGGGCTGTGCCGGAGCTGTGACCAGGATCATCTTTCTGTTCTCTTTGCGCAGAATTCCTCCCTCCTGGGCCACCCGTTCCCCCACAGCGTCTCTCCTGTCCTCAGTCACCTGCAGAGAGCGCAGCTGCTCGGAGGAGCCCAGGTGAAAGCCCCTTCCCACCCCTTCAGCTCTCCCTCCCTGTCACTCCTTGGGCAAGGGCTGGGGGTCCTGCAATTCTGTCAGCCTTTGCTGTGGCCCTTGGCTTTACAGCTGTCCTTTGTGGCTATTTGTGGCCATCTACCCGGGCCCGGCCCTTTTCTTTGAGCCCAGCTCTCTCCCCGTCTGACTTTCTCCGCGGCTTTCTCTGCTCCCAGGCTGGCCGAATGTCTCCCAGCCAGTTTGCCCGGGTCTCCGGCCTCGTTGGGAGCCCCCTTCCCTCTGTGAATCCCAAGCTGTTGCAAGGCAGGGTTGGGCAGATGATGTCTCCGGCCAGCGGGTTTCGTGCCTTCTTCGGGGCTCCCCCTGCTCCGCCTCCATCCCAACCACAGCATCCGCCAGGCCCTGGGTGCCACCTGCAGAGCCTGAGGTAGGTGCCGGGCATCCCTCGGCCACGTCTTCGGTAGGGCCGCTCTCTCCGTGGCCGCCTCCGAATCCTCCCGCTCTCCTCAGGCCGCAAACGCAGATGTTCCGGCCGGACACCACCCACCTGCACCCGCAGCACCGCCGCCTGCTGCACCAGCGGCAGCAGCAGAACCGCAGGTGAGCGCTGGCCTCGGGCGGGCGGCGGGGGCGGCAGGGGTTGCGCGACCCTCCTCGGGGGGGGTCTGCAGCCGGGGGTAGCCTGTGCACTGCTCTCTGTCCCTTCCTGTAGCTCCTGTGTGCTCACGGGTGCCCTTCTTGCCTCCTGCCAGCCAGCAGCGCAGCCTCAACGGCTCAGTGGGGGACCGAGGGGGCCACCGGAGCAGCCACCAGGAGCAGATGCGCAAGGACCCCTACGCCAACCTCATGCTGCAGCGGGAGAAGGACTGGGTCTCCAAGATCCAGATGATGCAGCTGCAGAGCACTGATCCCTACCTGGACGACTACTACTACCAGGTACCAGGGAGGCCCTGAGCATCCTGTGTGCCTGCGATGGCCTTGGTGCGCCCTCCAGCCCCCTGCGTTCCCAGGGTCACCCAGTGCCACCACGTGGGGACTGGAGGGGTGCCGGGTAGGAAGGGAAGGCGCTCGCTGGTGCATCGCGGGTCTGGTGCTTGATGTGGGGCAAGCAGCAGCACAGGAAGCGTTTCTAGACTTGGGAGCAGGGAACAGGCCATGGCAGTGACGGAGGACGGGTTGGGATGAGCGCCGCTCTGCAAAGGAAGTGGGAGAAGCTGCCGGGTTCCGTGATGGTGAGTAGGGACCGCAGGGCAAGGTCCCCAGAGAGGAGACTGGGAGGCTGCCTCAGGGGATCCGTTGTCTGAGGCAGCCCTGGACAAGGAATGGCAGCGTGAGGAAGGGCTCTTGAGTCTGAAAGAGGGGGTGAAGTGGATGGGAGTCCACAGAGTGAGTTGGAGAAGGTGGATGGGGAGTGACTCCTTGCTCTCTCTTCTGGTTCAAGAATAGGGAGCACTAGACGGGGCCAGGAGGAGCCAGATTTGAAGCCAACAGAGCAAGGTGATGGTTGGGCTCTCGCCAAAGGCAGCGGATGCTCAAGGTTCAGCTGGGTTTGAGGGCAGACAGGGCGACTCTGTTGCGGGAGGGAAATCCACAGGGTGGATTTGTGGCAGGGAGGCACCTTGAGCTGGGCTTGCAAAGCGCTTGGGAGAGCATGTGGGGCAACCATCACCTGTGCCCACCTGGGTTTATACCCCTTGCGCGTGTAAAGAGCCCTGGTAGCTGTTGGCAGAGTGCTTGTGGAGGAGCCAGAAGACTAGAGAGGGGCAGACACGAAGTGGGTGGAGAGGAGCCAGCTGCACTTCCCGGGATGGTGCGGGGTAGTCATGTGAGCAGGGAGCGCAGGCGCCTGGCCCGGCATCGGCACCATGACCCCATCCCAAGCAGTCCAGGCGCCTTCCCAAGTGGACAGGGGAAGAGGAGTGGTTGCTGAGGGTTCATCTTGATTCAGAGCGCTGTGTTGCCTTGGCAGTCAGAGGGGACCAAGGTCTGGATGGAGCTAGTTGAGGTGGGCGCAGGTGGCTGTGGGCAGCAGGTCTCGGTGGCCGCTCTCAGACTGGCGGGAGGCGCGGAGCAGAGCGTTGTGGCAGCTTGTGCTGCCGCGGATTTTCCCCTGGGAGACGGGATCAAGCTGATCCCGGCAGAGGACAGGAACTCGTGTGGCTGCAGCTGGGACATGAGTCAACAGAGTCCCGGGGTTGCGAAAGAGGCAGACGGTGTCTGCGCTGCATGAGAGGCGGTTGTTGCCGTCACGCTGAGGAGAGGGGGCCCGAGCAGCCCCGCGGTGCGGAGGGACGCTGGGGAGGAGAGCAGGGCTCTCCCGTGACGTGCGGGAGGCTGGAGCGCCGCGAGGAGGTTTATGCTGTGTGTCGGGCAGAGCGGTGAGCGCTGCGGGAGGCATGGAGTGTTGCAGGGCTTGGGCCAGGGCCGCATCATTCCTTGCCAGACATTTGTCTGTGTCACAGCTTCTGCTCTCCCTTTGCCTCAGAATTACTTCCAGAAGCTGGAGAAGTTGTCAGCAGCTGAGGAGGTCCAGGGTGATGGTCCCAAAAAGGAACGCACTAAACTCATCACGCCTCAGGTGGCCAAGCTGGAGCACACCTACAAGCCAGGTAAGCGCTGGCCACGTCCTGGGCAGCAGTGGGGACAGTGGCAGCTCAGGTGGTGAAGCCCACACCTCTGCAGGTGGGGGATGCTGGTTCATCCTGGGCTTTGAACAGGAGATTCCGGCGTGGGCTTGACTTTGGGGACAACGCTGAGGTGTGCAGATAAACCAGGGTGGTGCGGGCTCCGGCGCAGGCTGACTCCCTTGGCTTCCCTTCTCCCCATAGTGCAGTTTGAGGGCTCGCTGGGGAAGCTCACGGTCTCCAGCGTGAATAACCCCCGGAAGATGATCGACGCCGTCGTGACGTCCCGTGGCGAGGACGATGTGAGTCCCGGCCCTTCCCTGCCTCAGGCAGCGCGGGCGCCAGCCCCGGCTCTCACCCGCTCCCCTTCCCGCAGGAGACAAAGGAGAAGCAGGTTCGAGACAAGCGGCGCCAGACCCTCGTCACGATTGAGAAGGTGAGAGGCTCCCGCAGCCCGCCCGGATCCTCCCTGGGGCAAAGCGGGAGCCAGTGAGGGCCCCCGTGCAGCCCAGAGGGCTCATCCGAGTCTGAATCCCCTCGAGGAGCGTGAGGATCCTCCTGTCCCGCTGCCATCCCTGTCTCTCCGGCAGACTTACAGCCTCCTCCTGGACGTGGAAGACTACGAGAGACGCTACCTCCTGAGCCTGGAGGGCGAGCGGCCGGCCCTCGTGGGCGAGAGGAAGCAGAAGATTTGCGACATGTACGACAACCTGAGGGGGAAGGCGCCTGGGCAGGAGAGGTGAGATGGGCTGTGTCCAACTCAGTTGCTGTTTGGGGCTCTGTCCGTCCATCATTGCTCGTAACAGCCATCTGTAGCTTTCCAGTTTCTCAAATAAGAGAGAGTTTAATTATTTCCTGGGGGCTTGGTCAGGTGGCCTGGCCCTTTCCCCAGTTAATTCAGAGTGGCCTTTTCAGCACTAGCAGTGTCTGCAATAGCTGGGAGGTGGGAATTACTGCTTGTGTTGCAGGAATGAAGAAAATGGAGGTGGCTGCACGTTGTCCTTACGGGCGCAGGGAGAGCTCGTGCTGTAGTCCTGGCTTGGGGTATCCAAGCTTGGCACTGCAGCCAGGACACAGCAGCCGAAGGGCTTGTCCTGGGGTAGAGTTTGGCCACAGGGCATCTTTCCCTGTATCTCTTCCCTCCGGCGCACGTTTTTCGCGGGCCCTGGGCTGCTACTTGGGGATATCCTGGTTATCCTGCGCCCTTCCCAGCGGATGGGTGGCACTTTTCTCCCTGGCAGGCCGAGCGACGACCATTTCGTGCAGATCATGTGCATCCGGAAGGGGAAGCGCCTCGTGGCCCGGATCCTGCCCTTCTTGTCACCAGAGCAAGCAGCTGATGTCCTCATGGCCACGGCCAGGAACCTGCCCTTCCTCATCAAGAAGGATGCTCAGGACGAGGTGACCGCGGTGGGGTGGGAGGCTCTGGTCAGCGGGAGGTTGTCCCTGCGAGGTGGGGGACACGTCGAGGTGGCACAGGAGGGTAGGAAGCGGGGAGGGTGTCTCATGACTGGGGCCGTTGTTTCATGACGCCCGCTCTTTGCTGAGTGTTTGCAAAGAGAGGACTCGGCTAAAGGTTCTGCTTCTCTGGCTCATCAGGTGGCAGCAGGAAACTCCATCTTCCCCAGGCAGAAAGCAGAGGCCAGCAGCTCGGAGTTTCAGAGGGATGTGTTATCACATATTCTTTGCAGTCTTTTTTTTTTTTTTTTTTTTTTTCCCCAGACAAGCCACAAATTACAATCCAAATAAGAGCTGCTGCAGGGTTTGATGGTCTTTGGGTACAGAACTTAAGTTTTTAGTAAAACAATTTTAGGGAAAAAAATCAGCAAAGTCATTCACTTCCTTCATCTCACATCTAGGTAACACATAGTTGAGTAGTATTGAAAATCAGCACCCTTCACTTCTTGAGCTAAAATGAATTTATTCAAAGTCATGGGAAAAGTCACGTATATATCAACATGTCGTTTGCTTGCTGCAGATACATGTCCTAAAAAACACGAGTATTATTCTTACTTACATAGAATATTTGCTTTCTTCGCACGTCCATGTGAACCACTATCTCTGGTAGCCTCCAATAAGAATATTTCAAGCATGGAATCCAAGAGCTGATTCAAAACTGAGAAGAATATGACCTGCTTGCCAAATATTTGTGAATGTTTTTCCAGAGAGGATTTCTGGAAGGAAAAAGAAATCATATGAATAAATGCATCTCGGCCTTGCTCAATAACTTGTAGAAACTTCAAAAATTAGGATAAAAGATTAATTAAGAAAACACAGAAGATATGACAGCGCAATGCAAGAGATACCGTATATTGCTGTGAGCCATTTACTCATAATTAAGTCAGCAGCAACTTTTTTTTTTTTCTTTTGTTTTTTTTTTTTGTTTTTTTCTGAACTGAATCTGGTCATTTGCCTTAGGAGTAGTTTACCTTACTCATCATCATCTATCATAGTGCCCGCTGTTCTTTACTTAGATTCTTTGAGAGTCTCAAAAGAAAGGATTAATCAGACAGATGATGTCAAACAGCCTGACTTATCCCTCCTGCCAATGTTCAGAAGACAGCAGCAAGCACGGAAAAAGCTGCGCTGAGGAAAGATTTCCTCAAAAATACAAAGCCAGCTCTGCTTATATTGATAAGATTTCCCAACATGAGCTCTACAGGATAAACTTTTATATTTTTAGAAGAGGCACAAGTGTCAACTGTAAATGCCTGGGAAAAGCCATATGGCAAGTGGCATTCAGAATTTCAGGAGGTCTTACGCTGTCTCCAACACGTGTAGCTTCAGGCAAGCCTCTTGTCTTTGAATTCTTATTTTTGGAGTAAAGATAACAGAGATCTTTATCTTTCATCAAACTTTTTTGTCCTTACCATTGTTGCAAATTCTTAGCTTACAGCAATGTCTGTAAGAACTGTAGATGATATCTTATAAGCATATTAATACATATTTCAAAACCACAGACACCCAGTAAACAGTTACAGAGGGAAAGTGTTGCAGTTGCAAACAACAGGTATGCTCTGAGTGCAAGGGCAAAACCTCAGGCATAACGTAGGAGTATTTTCAGTAGATCATTGCTATCCTGTTTTAAGCACTCGTTATGAAAATAGTGGGATGAGTACTACACAGAATCACGCCTCCTTTTTGGTGCGTACTGCTTCTTGGACTGGATAATATGTCCTCCTTTTCCTCCACTCTCTACAGTTGCTGATGCTTTTACTCACGCTGCAGGAAGAAATAGAATTTCTTTTTGTAACTAACTCCACCTCAGGCACACACAAAATGCACCAGCCGAGTAGTCAAAAGCTGTTGACCATAAACAGCATGGTCAGGTTCCCTCGCAATTTGCCAGTTTTACCTGGGCTTTTCAAACCAGTTAGTTTCCATATACATTTATTCTCCCCTCACCAGCTTCTTGCTGAACTGAGCAAAGTCTTGCAATGAATTTAAACATGTGATTGTTGTGATTCAAACAATTTCTCAAGAAAATACAAGACAATCCAGATTCATTTATATCCCAGTCCATATTTAGTTCATTTATTAAACCTTCAGATTAAGTCTACTGTTTGTAACAAAGCTTGGCAGCAGAAAAGTTTCATGTAGCTTTGGATAGCTTTGCCAACTTGTCACGTCGCCTCAGCAGCAACAGGTAAATGCATGCATAAAAACAGCAATGTGAAAAAAGGCATTTTTTGTCATTAATCATACAGGAGGAAGAGACAGAGCTGAACACATGTTTTGACTTCTGAAAAAAAATAAAAATAAATCAATGCCTCATGATTCTGAAATCTTCCCTGCTGCCTTTTTAAGATCAACAACAATCGCGTGGATATTATGGAAAGATATTCATGCCCTGTGTAAGAGCAAGGGGAACTAATCAATTCTGTAGTTCTTATGCTACAGTATCTTTTCTCACCAAGAACAAGTTTTCTTCCAAAAAGAGAACAAACCATGAAAAGAGAGGAATGATTTAGAGAACAGTCCTTTTAACTTTTTTGTCTTTTTAAGTACTATTATCAGTCAGTCTTCCTTATGACAACTAGCAATCCCAAGGAGTTTTGCAAGTTATATCGGGTTCATTAATAAGGCTTCTAGTAGGTCAGACACTGCTACTTGATCATCTTTTTAACTCCTCTTTTTTGTACTACAAACTAGTACCCATAGCAATTAGAAAAGGCAAACCTCCATTTTAAAAGCTTCAATGTTAGAGATTTTTGTTAACTCTAAGTGGAGTCTTTGAGAGCAGTTTTGAAAAGCTTATTGCTTTAACCCTGCTCTTTAAATGAAAGACACGTTTATAAAATGATACTAACATCTCAAACTATAAAATGAAGGGAAAAGATTGCTACATACTTTGTATTCTTAAATTACTTTGTTGAAATGATATCTCATATCCTGAAATGCAATCTACAGTAGTCAATAAAATATTAGGACTACTAGTCAATTGTGGTCAGAACGCTCCATGAAAGGTCATTAACACAGCACCTGCCATAAGAAATTCTTCTCTGCACCGTTAATAAAAGCACTAGTCAACCATAAACAAACTTCAGGTCCTCTTACTGCTTCTTTCTATAATGGCACTAGACAATAAGATAATCAATTGCTAAAAATCAATAAAACCGCATTTCATTGTAATAATAAACTATATTGTCATAAATACTATACTTTAACTCTTATGCCATTATATCATTCAGAATTAAGAGCAATATTCTCAATGATATAATTTGCAGCCCTTCATAACCTAACATTAACTTCTGCAAACATAAGTCCTTTCATTGATATCCTTGCCATGATACTGGAATTTTATCTAAAAAACTTGCAATAAAGACTATAAATACACAAAAAATATAAATGCACAAGCAAAAAAAAAGTATAAATTGTAAAAACTAAATTCAGTCCCTTCAAGATAATACATTTTCTTCACCCTTATATTGCACAGCATTTTCGTGTCACCAGCAGCACAGCTGCAAGTCCTTCACTTGATTTTTACTCTCAGGCAAGTCCCTGTACTTCTGCTCGCCTCTATGCCTCTAAGTGCCCCCTCAGTGCCCCATGTCTCTCCCTGCTCACACACACACAGACATCTGTTCTAATCTCACTTGTTCAAAGTTACTTATATTGATCTTTTTGTGTTGTCTCATCTATCTGTCAAAAATTACTCAGATTTGCTGAAATTTTTCCTCTAGCAAGTGGGAGGGAAACTATTTGTTGAATAGTTATCATTTCAAGGAGTCTGGCAACTTCTCAGCTCATTTCCTTGAAAAACACTAGATGGGAGGTTAAACTACCGATTACTTCATGGATCTTTTTATAAAACAACATTATGATAGCGGATGGACAGAAGCAGCTGCAGAATTACCCTGTCTATGGAAAAGATAGGCTGGGCGCCGTGGCCTTCAGTAAAGCAGCCTCCACCATGTCTGGCTGCCTGCTGTCTTGTAAACAACAGCAGTAAAATACGTGGTTGCTTATTGTTGCAGGATACAGAAAAGTTAGTGCCCACACTCTTTAGCAAATGCCTATTTTCAGTAAAACAGCCCAGTGAAACCTGAAGTTCTCCTGTGATAGCTCTTGTTACACTTCAGCAGATTTACAATTTATAATCATTAGAAATGAGAATATATTGAGAGATCATACAACATAATTAGGTTATTCATGTCGCAGTTTGAAAATTAAGTGTAATGGAATCTCAGGAATGAGGTGACATCAAGTACATGTTTCACTACAGTACATTATTTTTGGTTTTAATTGTGCACATTTGAGCACTCATCTTTCTTCAGATTGCGAAGTGAATAAAAGCCTGAATTTCAAGTCACTGAAAAATCAAGTAACTGTAGAGTAATAAATGCTATTAAATTAACTAAATTTCAGGGGAGATATGCCATAATCTGAAATCAAAACGAAGAGCAAGTCTAGCAGGTAGGTTTTCCAAGGGCAAATCTGAAAGCTTGTGTTCATCATGAGCCAAAAACATCCTGAGACAAAGCATGGGGGATGCTCTCGCTCTGGGTCGCTGCCGCTCAGCGCCAGGAGCTCCTCCCGTGCAGAGCAGAGCGGCAGCCTCTTCTGCGGTGCCCCTGCCCTCCTCTGCAGCGTTGCTGCCCACCTTGCTTCAGCCTTGCGCACGTCTGCCCTGGGACCCGCGCCAGACTGAGCCCCCATGAGACTGAGAAGCGTTAGAAATACATAGTAAATAGTATCCTGCTAACACAGACAGTATCTGTTCAAAACCTGGCATGTTTTACTCAGCAGATCTCTGTGCAGTAAAAAATAGAACACTTAGGTATTTTTTCTTCTCCTTATTTTATTCCATTTCTTAGTTTTGACATTGAAAATTGAGTACATCATTTTTAGGTTTGAATGGAGTTGTTCCTACAATGGAAATACTTAAAGTTATCAAAGAATTGTGTGTTTAGAAACAGTTTATTTTCTTCTCCATTTAAGAATACAGGGAAATGTATTGATTTCATATTTACTAAAGAACCAAAAAAGAGATTAAAGCATAAGACTTTTCATAGACTAAGTGTTTACATCCCACTATCAAAAGACACGTACATCTGTCAGTGGCACTTACATTATTAATCCTAGTTTTAAAAGGTAGCTAAGTATCCAATTGCCAGTGAAATCCATTGGAGTTAAGCAGCTACTTATCTTTAGGGAATTGGGACCTAAATTCTTAACTCACATATGACAACTTTTTTTAGAATTATAATCTCTATCCCTCTGTTATGATACTGGTTTGAGATATTTCTATCCCTGGCTGCTTATTCTGGATACCGAACCACCATTTGCTGCTTCCTCAGTGTGCTAATGAAACTGCAACCACGTGTGACACCTGGCCACTGAAACGGCACAGGTGTAAAAATAATACAGCTTTTGAGGGTTATTCACAAGCAATTGGGTCCACACCGGAGTAGCAGAGACAACTGCTTGGCAGCAGAATTTTCTTAAGCTGGCCCCAGTAACAAACACCATGTATGTGAGTGGCACCCAAGCCAAAGCTTAGGTCCAAGCCAGAACATCAGTTGAGGTTGCAGCCACCACCTTTTCTTGCCAGGTGAATTCACTAATTAATGCTCTAGTAAACGGTCAGAGGCAAAGGAGTTTCCAGCTGATAGCTAAAGGCAGGAGCAGCCTCACAGGTATTGGAGGAGCAGACAACCAGCAGTATCGCCCAGCCAAAGCTGTGTGACTGTCTTAAAAATATACCCTGTGATACAGAAACCAACCTGAATGAGGAGTTACTGGGCTTCAAAACAGATCATTAAATTAGCATTTATTTAAGCTAAGAGGAGACTGAGCTTCCAACAGCATATTCAGCTCAGGGAGGGGATATGATAGTCTACAAAAACACAGCACATGGGAGACCAGATGGGGCTCGTTTTTAGTATAGAGCTACAAAGGCTCAGGAGAGAAGAGGCAGAACAAAATGAAACCACGAGGAACCCATTGCAGAGCAAACACATGCCTAGCACAACACAGGCAGGAGGCCTGGCTGGTAGAGAGATTTTCAGAAGAACCTTAAAGCAGAAAGGGGCATGACCTGGAACTTAGAGCCGCTGGCACAAGGGAAATGGATCACCTGAACCATGAGGGAAGCTGCTGAAGATGAACACGGGCTCTCCTAAGGCTTCCGCGAACCCCAGCAGCGAAGGACAGGAGGCACACAGGGCTGGGAGGAAGCAGCAGGTCAGAGTGTCTACTGCAGCCGTACGCTGGAAACCCGCCTCACAATTACCCAGTAAACAGGGGAAGATGACTGTGGAGATGTCAAATAATTGCAAAAGGTGGAGGAAAGTTATAAGAGTAATGCGATGGATAACGTGTGCTTGCATGAACTGGTCGAGAACAGCAAACTTGCACAGAAGTACAAGTCGGCTTTCCTAGGGAAAATAAGAAGTGACATTTTATTCAACATTGCCTGAAATCTTTTAAGGCCCAACTTGTATAGTGAAACCCAGAATCTTACAGGATCAATGGCAAAAAATGCAACATGATGAGGATTTCCACTACAAATATGCATCCAAGCACCACTCCAGTCCTGGGCTTCCCAGTGAAAGGCACTGAGAAACAGGAGCGAGTCCAGAGAAGGCCACCAAGCTGGGCCGCACCGCAGGACATGCCACCGGAGCTGGAACAGCTAGGCTTGCTCAAGCCTAGGGAGCAAAGGCCAAACAGTGAGGAAGGATCTTACTGCTCCCTGCACTTACCTCCTGGGAGAGTGCAGAAGAGGAAGACACTCTCCACAGAGGTGCTCAGGCAGCTGCCACAAGTTGCAACAAGGAAAAATGTCTTAACTAGGCAATAGAAAATGATTTGGGGCATGATGGGGGATTAAATACTGAACTAAAACAGGGGCCCAGCCTATCTGTTAATTTGATTCAATAATGAGAACCAGTCTGATACCAGATGCACCAGCAATGATCTAGATATATAAAATTATTGCATGGAGTATAGTTAGCCAGACTTTTCAAATGCAGATGCTAAGTGTGTCTAGTCAATATATATTTTAAGTTAAACATTTTTAAAAATCTTGAATCTTTGCTTCTTATTTGTTCCTTGTCCTGCGTTGCCTAGTGGGAATATTTGTGGCCAGTGTCCTGCAGCCCACGCTGCGGCTGTCCGTCACCGCGGGCCTTCCCACTGCTGCCAGCACCACGGCAGCAGCTGCGCTCGCCATGACACAGCGCAGTTTTTACCTCGTGAGCTCATTTCACGTTGAACGGGGAACATGACCTCTGCCTGCCGCTCCTGAGCTGTCAATTCGTACTTGCGCTTCACATTAAAAAATGATCCAGTACTTTGCAATAAAACCAGAGGTGACACTCATTCTGTTTGCTTTTTAGTTTCTATTTGACTCAATTGCAATTTGCAACAGACAGGAGGAATTTGCGAAAGCCTGCACTGGGTTTGCAATTCAGCAAAGCAGGGGAACAGACCAGGCAATCCTGGAGTACATGACCCTCATGGACCTCATGCAAGGGAAACCTCCAGAGACTTCTCCTCCAAGCATCGCTGGCTTCCACCTGGGGGTAGCAGATGTTACTGACTAACTGCCAGTAAAACTGTGTTTGGCAAAACACGATGATATTGCTCACAACGCACCACTGTCACTTGAGACATGTTCTGCTTTTCTCTTTCAAGTGCCTAGTTACTACGGAAACGGACAGCGTTTGCCCAGGCAAGGCTTAGTAACAGTTAAGCGCAGAGGAAAGTAACTTTATGTATGCCATGGTTTGGGAAATGAGGCAGTTTATGTGACACATCCTACCCACACAGATGACATGACTCAAAATTGCATCTCTTTTAATCCAATCCTCTTATTTTCCATTCTCTTCTGCTCAGGAATCTGTTGAGACAGGTTTACCTGTGAGGACAGCAGAAACACAGCTCAGCACTTCGGGCACACATGACATTGGGGTGACCCTTGCTGCAGATGTGCCGGGATGTTGGAGCATCCTTCCCCAAACGCAACGCTGCTGCAGGATCTGCTTTCCCTGCGCTTGGCTGCACTTGGGGAGACTGCACTTGCCCAAGTGTCCGGGACCATGCCCCAGCACAACGCACCAGGGTTCTACACAAGACAGGAAATCCAGCAGCGATACATAATTCTGCTTCCTTTCCATGGTTTCATCTTTCCCTCATGTCCACTCTCAAAGCCATCACATAAAACCTCACCCAACAGTGATGGCTTTGTCCCAAGACTCTACCATTAATTCTAGTAAAATTACATTAACAGATTAATAGTTTATTACACCCAGAAGTCATGAGACCTGAAATAGTTGCAGTTACTTTGGTAGGCGAAGGCAAGCCTACCTAACCTCTTCAATTAACCACCCAAATTTGAAAATTCTCAGACTTGAACAGGATTTCCTTCCCCTCTGAACATGCTATACAGCTGCAGCTCTGTGTTCCTAGCTAGTGGTTCTACATTAACAGACAGATATAATCTCTGCCACAGCTGGGTACAATCTAATATGCCAACAGTTTCGGCCCCTTGTAAGCAGGAACCTCCCCACCTCGGAGAAAGCCTCTGTGGCTTCTGAAGTTACACTGCATACAAAAGCTGGGATCCACTTTCCTAAGGGAAGGCTCAGATGCTGCCAGCACTTCTGCAAAGGTAACACGTGGCCCTCCCAGCATCTCCACGTTGCCTCTTTCTGCTCGTTCCTCCCTCCCTCTGCTGTCTTCTGCCCTCTCCCTTCACTTCAGTACTGGAAAAGCTGCTTGAGCCAACATAGCATGAACCATACTGAGAAGTGGAAGGGTATTGAAAAAGTTACAAACAGAAGCAGTTTCATCACATTTCATGTGCATAGTCCAGACTGAGCCACCACCACAGAAGCATCTTTGGCACCACAGGGACAGAGCAGCACAGAGAAAGGAGGAGGAGGAGGAGGAGAGGCATCGGCTCCTGGTAGCAGTACAAAGAGGTCAGTCAATTAGGATATACTTCAGTTACTTTAGGAAACAAGTTTAATCCTACAGTTGAAATATTTGCCAATAAAACAGAAGATTCTGCCTCCGTCTGGCCTCCCCAGAAGGAAGTTGCCCAAGTCAACACACCCACAAGGGCAGAAATCCCTCACCGGGGTTTAGGCGCTGGAGTGCTAAGCAGGATATGAACGCTCGCTTCCCAGCCGCTGCAGGCACCCAAGGACGTGCCATAGCTCAGGTTTGGGTTTAAGGTTGGACTGACAGAAATACTCAGATAATTAGAAGTGTTCTGGAGCAGATCCAGTCAGGCCTTTGTGGGGTGCAGATGGGTCCAACCGTGCCGTGTGGACGGGACTAGCAAAACCTCTCACCAGATGGTGCTGCTGCAGGAAGGGAACAAGAGTCTCCTTTGCTACTGTAGTAAATCTGTGTCCATCCCTGAAAAAAAATGAAAAAACAAATAGTGTTAGGAGTCATTTTCGAATGTCGTCTCTGAAAGAACATGAGGCTGCTAAAAATTTTAACTACTGCTAAAAAGAAAAAAAAAATCTCATGTAAGAAATAAGTGCAACACCTTATGACAGTTAAGAGCTGACTTACCAAGGTGTGCTTTTTTTTTACATTAGAACTAAGGAGTGTCCTGAAGGTTCTCACATGGAGGGGAAAAAAAATATATGTATATCCATCAGGCCTCTCAACCAGAATGACAGTAAGAAAAAGAGGTGGGAGTATAAGGTGAGGTGTGTTTCTCTCTTCAGTAGTTCAAAGGAGCAGTAGACACGACTTACAAAGTGCGTTTATCTGCAGCAGTTTATCGGTGCCTGGGTTATTGCAGGGAGGGTTGTTTGCACAAGCACTTGCTAAAGGCCAGCACAGCTCCATTCACCACTAGTGAGGGGCTTGGTTTGCTGCTACCAAAACCTAAAAACTCCAATCCTGCCTCTCAAATACACTTATCTGAACACCCTCGGAAGCCACTTAGGAATAAAAAAAGGAATAATTTCAAAAATCACACTTATTCAAAGACTTTACATTTATACTATAAGCTTTAAGGCTGCAACAGGCAGAATGCTTCACAACTATTGTGTAACGCACTTGGTGTAAAACCCACTGGGCTAAGTAGCCACGCTATCCAATTGAGCAGATCCGTTCCTGCCTAGCGCTGTCGTTTGGAGATGATCAGGGAGCTAAAGTGCCCGAATGGGAGGAGGGCGGCGCACGGACACTGCAACCCCGCAGCAGCGGCTGGCGGCAATGGAGGCAGCAGCTGCCTCGCGTGGATGCGGCAGCATCAGCTTTCCAGGCCTGCCACAAACACCACAGAAACACTTCGCTTTATCCTGCATCAGTAGAAGAGCAATTGCAGATCATAAATCTGAATTCTCATGAACTAAATTAGCTACAGCAATTCTGATTAACTTACACGCACACACACTCTTTCTCTCTCACACCATAAAAGAGTTAGCAAAGGGAAAACTCAAGATAAAAACTTACTGCCCATGGAATTTTGAGGTGTGGATTAAAGCAGAGTGAATAAGTTCTTCTCCAAGCTGAGGAAGAAATGGCCCTTGTTCTGGTGAACAAATACTGCTACAAGAGCTCCAACTGCAATAAGAAGATTTCATGAGTTTTTATGAAGGACTGAATCAAAAAAAATCTTAAAAAAAAATACGGCATTTCAGAAATTTGTAAGACAAATCTAGGCGTTTTATTCTATTAACCTGAAAAGTCGTTCAAGACAGAACAGAAAAACCATTCTGCCCTGTCTTCCCCAAGCCAGAAAATTCCCATGTAAATGTAAAAGGAACAGGATGGAAATCTGGGAACAGGGGAGAAAAAAAAAAAAAAAAAAAACTTTTTTTGAGCAAAAACTCGTCCCAATCACACACAAATGACCCTGCAGCACACAGCTACTTCTGCCTCCCAAACTTGCTTGGTCAAAGAGAGAGAGAAAAAAAAAAGAAAAAGGAAGATTCAGGCAAGTTTTTTTGCTCCAAGTCCAGTTATTATGGAGAAGGCTCGCTTGGAGAGGCTAAATGCCTATTTCCAAATGGTTTCACTTACCAAAGACACCTGTCGGCAATTTCAGAGCTTGTTAAAAGCAGTGCCTTGTTTGGACCTTTTGAACAAGTGAAAAAGGATTCTGGTAAGGATGGAATACCCTCCAGCGAGAGAATTTCTCCCCAATTACATGTGTAATCTCTATGCTATTTTGTGCAGTTCCACTTTAGGCAGGGCAGAAAGACGCTCTGTAAGTGAGAAGCCTGCAGAGATCCAGCACCATGGGCGGTGCACACCGCTGCTCCGGAGTGAGCACTAGCACGACCTAGCCATCGCGGATGGCTTATTTCTTCAACGATTTACTTGCATCAGGTTTCATCTCTCTCCTGGGTGGCTGCTCTACAGAAGCTGCTCTACAGAGGGACAAAACTGAAAGTCCATCTGTGGAAAGCAGCTTTCTCCTCCTTCTGTAGCACAGCCGTAGCACTAAACATGCTCCTGAGGTTTGTGTTAAGGAAAAGGGGAGGAGGCAGGGAGATACAGATAAAATTCATGCATCAGTTAAAATTCAAGGCTTCCCTTCGTTTACCAGGCAGCCTATTCACTACAGCATACATTTTACAAGCTTTGCAGCATCTTGGAACAAAAAGTCTCCGCAGGGATCCCATTACTGACTGATATTTATACACTGCTGACAATAGCACCCTGCAAGCAAAACCACATGCACTCACCTGTTGTCCAATATATTATTTAAAGCCCTTCAAGCAAATACTCAGTCAACAGAGCATTTAGACAATGAGCCAGTTAGTACCTGGTACATGAGGATTTTCCGAGAGCCCAGGGAAATCCACATGGTGAGGGCCCGGGAAGACTCGCTAGCAAGGTCAGCATCCCTCCATGGAGTAGCCCCCAGTATAAAACCCAACACATGCCCAAGTCAGCACAAGCCCCCAGCCACCACCTGCACACTGGGAGCTGCTGCAACGTGCACAGCCTTGAAAAACAGTCTTGGTCTCCTTCTGAAAATGGTAAGGTCAGTTTAAAACTAACAAGTGTTTTGTCAACTTAGTACAAATAATCATGTTTATTAGTTGTTCACACAGCTCAAAGATGCAGCTATTAATTTCGGTTTTAAATGTATACATACAGGTAGTATGGGATGCAACAGTACAAGGACCTCAGAAGCAACTCTTCAATAGTACCAGTATTTATACGATATCTTTATTTGTGTACAAAGTATTTAGACAATTTTCTGGAGGAGGAAGGAGGGGGAAGAACCCTTCCAGTTTTGAAGAAACATGACAAAAATCAAGACAGACCAAAACAGTTAAGAACCTCTTAACCCTCCCACTGTTAACAACTGTCTGGCATTTGAATCAGCATCCTACTCAAGAGATCTGTTACATACAGAGAGTAAGTTAGAGACTGTATAACAAAACAATGGCATGACCTGTACTTTTCAGAAAATTATGCAAAAACTATTATATTTTAATTAAAAAAAAACAAATAGAGCACAGCAGTCTTTAGTTTTCATATGCTCAAACACACAAAAAAAGAGAAAAATCAACACCATATTTTCATTTTAAAAAGTCTATTTACAGTTTCACATAATAGGTATTTACAACTAGCCCAAGGGGTAACTTCAGCAAGTCCAGTCCCCACAGGTATTGTTTAGCTGTTTGATGGAGGAGTAAAATGGTTGGGGTTTAGCAGCAGCAAACAATTTCTTGTGCGCAGATTGAAAGAGTAAAGGTATTTAGCTTAAAACCATACTGGAATAAAAACTTTCAGAAATATTTCTTATATATGTGTCTGTATTTTCAATGTCCTCAAACACAGAGGCTCTACAGATTTATCAGACAGCACCATGTAAGGCAGCCACCCGACACGGGGGCTGAGGAACAAATATTTCAGAGAAATCTTGTATTAAAAAGACAAAAAGCATCTGACAAATATTCTTTTTTAAATAAAAGCTGATGTGTAATTAGATTCAAATGCAGTGGCAGAATAAAGGGGCCCAGCTGCACTTACTGCATTCCTCAAACCTTGCTAACAAGAGCGCTTGCCCAGGGGCTGCTTGGTTTCCTGCGAGTTGCTGCTGCACAGGGTCCCCGTGCAGAGCTGGCGCGGCCGGCAATGCAGCAGTGCGCAGGACATGCATGGAGCAGAGGACAGCCCTCCCTGCCCACACACACGGCTGCGTTTTCAAACCACTTCGGTTCTCATTCTTGTCCTTTACGGAAGCCACCTGCAGTTCCTCCGCTGTGAGGTTCAGTTCACACAGTACAACAATAGCAAGTGCCTTCATCTTTCAATAACAGTTATGCTTGTTTTTCAGGAAATAGCACCTCTGAAGTTCCATATAACTGTGTGCACACAAGTGGGTACAGCTCCCCCGCTTCCTCCTGACAATTCTGGATAAACTGGCGTTGGCTTCACCTCTTTGAATGGCAATTAGAAAAACTAGACTGAATAAAATTGTAAGTTCATCCGTCTTTAAAAAGAACTAAATGAAAAGGATTTCACAAAATCATAATTGAACTTTATTATAATAGATAGCTTTATAAAGATTTAGCTACATTAATAAACATAATTAAAATTTAAGTCACAGAAGTGTCCAAGCCAGGACAAGCTAGCCCTCACAAGTCTTTATATTGATTTTCAACAAAATTTTGGAAGTTGTGGAAAGAAATTTTATTGCAGCATCAGTGTTAGCCATATATTTATCTATTTCTTTAAAGAAAACAGACTTTATAGGAAGTGACGTACAAAACACAAGAGATCAAAATAAATACCACCCTGATCACATTTAACATATACACAAAAGTACATGACTCTGCATTTATAAAAAACAGCTGGATAATATACGATAATGCAACTAACTCACTGTACTGATGTGGAGATCTTCACTTTGCACTCCAAGAATCCCAGGGTGAACACTGTAGATTAGCATCATTATTCAGTATTTGGTAAAGCCTGAGGACAGAGCTTGCCAGGACCTGCTTGCTTCCGCCTCGGAGAACCACAGCTGCAAACGCCCGTCAGAGTAGTGAACACTCCTTACGTACGGTGACTGGCACGTTCACAGCTTTGAAAAGGCTCTGCTAGGAACAGCTGAGGACATGCTGAAGACATTCAAAATAAGTATTATCCAAGCTGACAGCTTTAACAGGCTCAGTTGCTATTCCTCCATCACATAGTACCAGTCTTGAACTTATCAGCCAAAAAAGGGCTCCTGCTTTTGAGTTTTTCATTCCTTGAATGCATTTTCAGGAGAACAAGCCTTTCCTTCGTCTCTTCTACTCTCTCCTTCACAGTGTTGGATATCGGAAGCATTCAGATGAAAGTTAACACTGAGCTCATATTTTACAGAGGATGATTTATAACCTTCTAGGTAAAGCAGTATTTTAGGTTAATTCAGCATCAGCCAAGTCCTCTAAATTTACAAATAGGAAAAGCTTAAGGAAAGGTGTACCTACTCATAAGAAAGATGACCCAAAGGGTCCGGCTGACAAGTGTGAAAGCTCCTGCTGCCAGTAACGCCCAGTGTCTGATGTGAAGGTTTCCAAAAATTGTTTCTATATAATAGCATTTATAAAAATTAACTGATAAACCTTAATAAGGCAAGAACGCTATTTCTGCTTGTGATTCTACAGAGCACTGTAAAAAAGTTACAATGGCAACCACTGATTTCTTACTTATCTATGTTTAATATATGCACTGCAACAATTATATTCAAGTCACATTTGTATTTATAACAAACACCACAATATGCAAAGACATATTTTCTTCCTTAGTGCCATTCTTTGTAACATCACACCACTCTCATCCTATCATGCTGAATAATGCATCATTTAAAGGCTTAATTTTACATTCATTTCAATCAGCTGAAATAAAAATATTTGCAGACGTAATTTGTCTGCGAGTAGCAAAGTTAATGTTTTGATAGCCAAGTGGAAAGTAACCGCTTACATGAGGCTTCTTACAAGGCCAAGTATTCTTGGACTGAGGGATTTAAATATAGCTTCCTGAAAAGATTTCTGGTTAACCCATCTGTTATAAGGATAAATTTAGCATTTCCTTTCACAAAGGAAGCTAGCTATATAATGTTGGATAAATGGTAAAGTGCTTGGAATGTCGACAGTAAAAAGCTTCAAGAATTGTAAAAAATAAATTTATCATAAATCATGTTAAATCTGGTAGTAGTGAGAGGAAAGAATACTCATTTAAACACAACTAAATGCTTCTATACAAATATATCTATTTTTAAAGAAAAGGGAAATTGTACTATACAAAGGGAAAACTGACTACGGGGTTAGTTTTAGGCACTTGGACTGCATAGACTGTACTGGGTGCCTGCCAGGCACTCACGCGCGCTCAGGGGCCTTCTGCAGCTCCCGAGCCTCCCTGAAAAGCAGAGCCATGTTGCTTACTAGATCCCATTCACATTTCCAGAGCTCCATATCCCTCCTCTCCTCACCATTTAAAAAACCACTTAATGCTCAGATCATAGGGGCAGCATATGTGACAGCTGTTTTATTAAAATTACTTGCTAACCCAAAACAAACATCTTAAAATACCAAGTTGTTGAAATACATGGTTTGCTGCTTTATTTTTGCCAGTAAAATGGCACTCTGCAGCATCAACTTCAGTTTTCAGGAAGCCATCCCTTTTCTGTGTAATATCCTAAGGGTGAATTATCTGAAAAGCAAGGCAGTAAGAAATCTTCAGTTTTAACTGAAAGCAGAGTCATCTCCACACACACAGGATGAAAACACCAAAGCAATAGAATAAACAAACTCATGCGTCATTGTTAAGACAGTGGTATTTAAACTTTTAGTGAATGAGTTGAAAATAGCACTGATATAAAGTGAAGTTTCCTTTATTATTCACAGAGTTAAGCAAAAGAGAGTGACTTGCCCTAAGGGGGAAAGAAAGCACCGTAAACAAGAACCACATAAACCAAGGGCTTGTGTGTTCAGAAGTTTCTCTACTCTTCCCCAGTCTCCCAAGTGCCCAAGTTAAAAAAATAATATATATACACACACACACACAAGCTGACAAGGTGTATAGAAAAAGACCTTTCAGCTACATCACCACCCGAGGTTGCAAACTTATAAATTCTGCCAATGATCATCTCTTTAGCATTTGGGTAAATACACTTGTTTTCATAAAATATCTTCAGGCAAAGTTTTTGTGGAAAACTTTTCGAGCAAAATAAGGAGGCAAATACTTTGCTTTTACTCTGTTTTGAGAGAATTTCTGCACATAACTTCAAGCAGAGTCCTGCAAGGTGAGAATGCGGACTGTCACCCGTTTACCACGGAGGGGACAAAGCATAACCACCCAGATACCACAAACAAAATCCATCATTCTCAGAAACAGCGGAATAGCACTTAAAAGATTATTAATAATAATAATACTAAAAACCATAAGAGATTTCTTTCGCTGATTCCTGCAGTCCAATACCACAGGCACAGGCAGAATTGGCCGCCACCAAACCCTGTCTATGGAACAGCAAATCTTCCCTCCAGCCTCCTCGGGGCTGCAAACCTCAGCGCTAAACGTGATACGACACACGCCCTCCAGGGCTCTAACGTTTTCTGCTCAGCACTACCTGCTATCTTCTAACTGCTTTTTGGATTACGAGCATCACAGGGCATAAAAAAAAAATCACTGCTTTAGCAGCAGTCTTCGATGTACGCTGCAGCTCTCATCTCCCACTAGGGTCTTGCCACTTGTGAAACAAAAATTAAATAGACGGCGCGTTACTGTAAAGGTCACGGAAAGCAAAATAGCCAGAATACTGGGAGGGAAAAGCAGGTGAGTAGGCAGTAAACACCTTATTGCAACAAAGCCATACCTGGGAAAAAACTATGACATTTTCATGATATGAACATACGAACTCCTAAAAACTTAATCAAAGGAGCAAGCAGCAAATTCCAGCAAAAAGCAGGTTTCAGAACAGTGCTCCATGATTTTTGTTCCATTAACAACTTGTTTGCTTAACACACACGCAAAAAATCCTCACGCACTCTGGCAAAATACAGAATTTAAAAATACTACAGTGAAGTATTTTAAAGGGATGGAAGATATAATACTCGAAATCCAAACACTTATGTGAATAAGCCAATCTGATTTAAGACTATTAAACGTACAATTCGTTTTTATATGCAGGTGTGTACAGACCTTGTTTCTTGTAGATACCATCAGGTAGAGTGAAAAAGTCTTTGCATTAATTACTTCTTCAAACATACATTTTGCAACACACCAGTTAAACACCAATATCTATGTGCATGCTCTATAAACATATGCATATACACATTAAAATGTTTTAGCAAAGAGAGCAGATCCTCTCACCCATTAACATAACAGATATCAAAAATATATTAAAAAGTTGAATTCTTTACCTGCCTTTATTAAATACAGACTTTTTAAATTGTCTTCCCTCTTGCCCCTTCACAAATTCACAACACGATCCCTAAAAAAGCAGGCAGGCTGATGACATTACACATAACCAAAGACAAGCTGCCAGTAAGCACTTTAAAGTTCAAAATAAGCTTTTCTTTAAAATGTCTCTTCCATCCTTATCAAATTCATGAGCTAAGAAAGGGAAGGACATTTTAAACAAAGCTTTATTTCATTTTACGATACTCCTCAAACATATCTTAAGCGTAAAAGTCTGCAATTAAGGCTCTATACACTTTCACAACACTGGCTATTCAAACCATCCAACTTTCATCCTAACAAAAAGCCAATAACCTTTAAAATGATAATTTTGAACTTATTCAGTATTCACTAAATAATAAGGTGAGAAAAGATAATCATATAGTGTTCTGACACTTCTTAATAACTCACCTGAGGATCATGCAAGAAGTTATTTAAAGAAGTACCACCAGGACCTTCTGTGGAACCATCACTTTCCCAGTAGTGTAATCTATGGTGTTCCCTGCCCATCCCAGCTCAATCCACTGCACACACATATATAAACACACACATTTTGGAATATTAGGGAGAAGTGTGCTTCTTCTTCTGAAAAAGACTTAATACAGAGTAGTTTGGTAAGATTCCAGTGGGACTTTTAAACACACTTTCATGTCTCTTTGGTTAAGGAATAAAAAAAAAAAAAGACATTTTTCCCTTATTGAAAGCTAAAAGAAATTCTACTAGGTTTCAATCATAAATGAGTACATACTGCAGAACATAAAAAGCAGTAGCACATAATAGGATGAAAAACACTTTTTAAACTAATCTAATCCAATGACAATTACAATAAAATGTTTTGTTTTAAACTGCCAAATTCTCCACTGTTGCTTGCTGATACTATAGTATAGTATAGTTTAAAATTCAATCCATATGTCCCAATCCTTTATGGCATCTTCCCTAATGAGAAAAAAAATCATGGGAGAAACAAGTAATTGTCGTAAGACAGAGTTTGCTTTATAAGTTGTAGCGAGTCAACTGTCTGATGGGCATTACAGCTATACAGATAACAAAACAGAAGAAGTTGTGACATGTTGGAAATGTCAAATATTAGTACTATTGTCAACATACTGATTTAATTTTACACACTGGTCTGAACAGATTGCAATTAACCTAAAACTGAGGTATAAATATACACAAATATGTACAGTACACATACAGGAAAATATTTTTGCGTTTGTAACATCAGTAACTTTAAAAATACTGAGAAGTTGATATCTATGCCATTGATTTGCTTGCTAATTTACTGGAATAGTGAAGCCAACATCTTCAACTAGAGAGGACTACAATGGAATAATAAAACTCAAAATTAAAAGCTCCTTCCTCTCACTTCGTCTTCACCATGCTCAGCATCAGACTGTTCCTAGTGGTCGTATCTTGAAAAGAAGGTTGATCACAGCTCTTACATGCATCCCAAGAGAAGGAAAAAAAAAAAATGGGAAACCAAACCAGAGCTGTCAACTGCGTCCGTCTTTTTGCCAAATGGTCTTAATTTATATAAGTGTTTGTATCTATGTAGAAAATGGAGTTGAAATCAGTTCATTATAAATACATCTAACCCATTAATTCTGCGACCGTCAAGGTAATCATGGGTACAGCTTTTTTCTTTTAAAGCAATGTCCGTACAAACAGGTCATTAAAAATCATCTGATCTTAAGTCTTGACATCATCCATTCAAGTCCTTGGCACAGTCTGTCAACAAAGAAAGATAAGCAAATTTTTAAGGAATACATACACTCTCCAGGATAATTTTAAAGATCTTATATGAACAGCTTATATGAACAAGAACAATAATTAAACTTTTCCCAAGATCTCTTTAATTCTGACTGAAGGAATCATTTCCGAAATCAACTAACTCCTAACACTGCTAGATCTCATTGTGTGATCTATAAGGAGAGCTTCAGGTGCCAGTATTTCTCAAGAATGAAGCTATCTCCAGTTATAATCAGATGATCCAGCAGATCAGGGAACCTCCCTCCAGCAGAAAATCCTTACCCCTCTCCAGTTAGAGCACAGCACGCCTGAATATGCCATTGGTGATCTTTAATTGAAGTTAGTTTCAGGAACTGAGAGATTTCAGCTACTGTCATACACTCTTTAACATCTTGCTTGTTAGCAAAGATCAGCAAACCTGCTTTCTTCAAGTCCTAGTGAAAGAGAAGAAGGAAAAAAAGAAAAAGATAAAATCTCAAGGGATAATTAAGTATTTTTCAACAGAGCTCTAATTAAGCCAGAACTGTGGTTTGGGAGCATTTGTGAACACGGCCACTTCCATGCTTAGGTGACCAGTAACTTGAATACCAAGTTCATATTCTGGCTTTGCAATCTGGAAACTTCAAGGCCCAAACCTATTCATTTTAAAAATAAAACTACTCACCTCCAACAGCATCTGCTTGTCCCAGTGCCTTAGACATGTAATCTGGAATGCTCCCCATAGGCAGCTGTGACTCCTTAGGAGTTTTTAAACAGTGTATTCACCAGAAGCACCCTGTCCTTTGGGGAAGGACCAAAGAGGGCAAGACTGAGCCCAGGTCAGTGACCACTATGGCAGTATGAGGTAACCAAATCGAAGGGACAAGCCAGAGGGCTTATGGTCCCTAGCTCACCTAAGAGTCATTGAGCTTCTAGAACTGGAGCAATTCCAAGCCATCTATCCATCTCAATGCAAGGTGATCATCATGCAAAAAAATTAGTCTTGTAGGTAGCTGCAGGAGCTAAGACGATACTTCCCCCGCCCTGGCCCACCTTGCCTCTCCAATCAAGTCTGCTGCCTTTCTCACGCTTCGAAAGGCAACTGGTGGAGCCACTTGGTTCTCCCAGGTCCACTGCAGCTGAGTGGCTATGAATCAGTCCACAGGGGCAAGGGACATTAAAGTGAACTAGGCAATCCTCAGCCCTAGCACTATAAAAAAGACTGTATGCAGGAAGTGTCTAACCTCAGAAAATCTTTTGATCCAACAGACCAAAAGATCCACCACGTGCATTATCTTGTTGCCTCCACAAAGAGCAGAGGCACCCTACAACTCTGCAGGGAGCACAGTACCCCACAACTACAGCAACTCCATAGCTTGCTTAACAGCCAAGACCTTCCAGGTAACCCTCACTTGGCATTCTCACCTTTCTATCCCAAGGAGTGGCATTTTGCAAATGCACCTGCGGCATTTTGCCATGTCTGGCCTTTATCAAGAGCACCTCACTACAAGACACAAACATCCTCACCAGACTGACTACAGGGACAGGGTAGTTGGTTGTGGGGCAGCTCTCACCGCGCAGGACACACTGAACACTGGAAACGCCTTTCCAAGCCCTCCTGCACTTCCTACGTGCAGCTGCGCCGAGGGAGATTCCACCAGGTAGGAAGCACCACAGCTTCCCCGGCAGAGTGGAAGGCAAGCCACAGAAACGACTTGTGTACAGGATGCATCAAATTTTTTTTAAAACCACCACAGTCATTTTAGAATCAAAACATGCAAGTCTTCTGTGAACAATCCCATTACAAACAGACAAATGTCTCTTTAGGGACTAAGCAATACTTTAAACATCAGTACTAGCAGAATTCAGAGAATGGCAGTTGTAGGGGCAACATGTTTTATCTCAAGCTGCTTGGAACTACACTAGTATGGATATATGTTACTGGAAATCAATTCCTCTTAGGAAAAAAGGCTTCCACTTCACTTAAATGCACTTATATAGAAGCACTAATTTGGTTTTAGCAACAGTAAAGTTAATTCCCAGAGGTGCATAAAATAGTTGGAATTGACCAGGGCAATGAAATTTGGCCATAAAAAGCAGTGTAATTCAACTGGTTAGCAGAAATAAAAGATTTTCAAAGATTTTGTGGAAAAAAATGTTTAAATCATATTCAACTTTCACTTTCATTTTACGAAAGAGTACCAAAGTTCTTTTCAAATGTCACTGCATCTGTTAAGTTAGCAGAACACGTTCAAAACATCCTGACGGAGGAGAACATTACTCTTAGATGGACACTTCTTGGGCACTGAAATAACCTCCCACCACAAGGCAAGGACAATCACCCTGGCGGGAGTTCCAAATTCACTTCATTTAAAGGTAAGTCCACAAACACTGTCTGCATTTCATTTTTATATGGTGAAAAAGAACTAACACTTTCAACAGGACAAGTAGCACAGCATGGAAATCTGAGGAATGACAGCAACAGGCTCTACGACAACAACCCCCAATGCCAATTGTAATTCTCCATCACAACCAAGGAAGCCAGACCTTACGGATATAGTGCTTTTCTTCCCCTGTGCTTTCACAGCCACTTTTACACCAGCTCTCCTGCTCAGGTGGCTGCAGAGCAGTAGCACCAACACAATGAAGGTCTTTAAACAAAGGAAAACAAGAACAAGATGACACAGTAGGAGCCTTCAGTAGCCCAGCTAACGCAAAGCTGTGCAAGTTAACCAGAAGAACACAGCACAAGACAGGCTGCCTGCCCTCCATAGGCTTTCCACACTCCCTGTGAACAGCCTATCTTAAATTGTTTACTCAATTGAAATTTATCCACTTACGGGCATGAAAGGTTACAGGCTACCAAATTACAGCAAAGTTTTAATAGGAAGATAAAGCTCAAAGGAAATGCATGCAGGGCCTCTGCCCTTCCTACAGTCTTCTATTAAAGCATGGCTATAGTTTAAGTATAGATGTAATATTCTGGGATATAACACCATGCATTTCATGCACGCCTGTGTATTCTGACACTTTTAAGTGCCCTTGGTACCATCTTGTAAAAGGATCCAGGTCACATTAAACTTGTTTTTCTTGCAAGTCCCAACAGCAGTCAAGCATATATAAACTTGTACTTGCAAGTTTATATAAATTTTATCCTTGTAAAATAAATAAATAAAATCAAGGTTCTAGTCCTGCTGCACTTCACCATTTCATTACTAATAATAAGCTCCCCTGAAGGAGTCCAAGGTCATGCAATAGCTGCTCCTTGACGGTGCTCTGCACTTCCTCAGTGTGTAAGTTATGAATCAGGATCAGAGCTAGCTTGACTTTAGGCCTGACAGGGCTCAAATTTAAAGAGTGTCTTTACAAGCTTGCAGGTTATACTTGTAAATTGTTTTGGAATTACAAAATGCAACTACTGCTACTAAACTGTTTCATACAGTTTTAAGAATTTCACTTTTGCCTTCTTCTTTTCTGCAATTACCACATTTATTACTTGGCTATTACTGAATAAGTTTATTTAGTTTTCCAGGAAAACCTGCTCAGTTTCACTCCTGCTGCTGCTGCTAGTAAATAGCTATGCATACAAGGAAAGGGCAGAGGGGGATTTGAAGCATATTTGGTGCTATCTTTCAAAAACTCAAATGCAAACTCTTGTCAGCTAGCTGCTCTATGACTTTAGTATAACAGAATTTTTTTGCTAATATGTTGTTTGGAATTCTAAAGTATGATTACTTTCAAGCACGCTACATCCCCTGACACAGTGCGTGGCACTAAGGCTTGAACAATTCACTCTCACCATGAGAGCCTCTGTTCTGCAGATACAGGACGACCTAAGCCCTCAGGCATATCAGGACCAAAGGTGTAGCCCCATAACCTGTCTTTAACAACACAAGCTGAAGGACCAAAGACACAGAAGTCATTTCTAGTTCCTAACTCCTACTTCTCTAAAGCACTCAGAAGGTGAAAAGCTACTTTTGTAGGAGCTCACTTCAGTAACTCTGTATTAATTAACAAGTTTATTGGGAGCTTTACGAAAGACAGAGCTCCTGGCAGGAACAGGACAGCTCTGATGTAACTGGTTGTATTCCCTGGCATAGGTTGCATTTGTCTTGACTTCACTGGGGAGACTTCCCTCCATTCTGCCCTGTCTTTACTTCCAGCTGGCAGGCTTAAGTCTGAACTTTTGCAAATAAAGTGTCAATGCTTCCTTCAATACATATGTACAACCAAACCTCATCCACAACTAATACTTATATATAAAATAAAAATAATGTATATACTCACCTCATGTGCTAACATTTTATACAGTTCTTCTTTAGTTACAGAAATTCTCTCTCTATCTGTGCTGTCCACAACAACTATCACAAACTGTAAAAAGTTAGAAGTTATTAGTGAACATTTCAGAGAATTACATATTCCTTACCACACAAAACAAAATATTAACCCCATCATGATATCTGGATAGTCAACCACAAAAAAAAAAAAAAAACATACTTCAAGTGCAGATACATATATACAGATATAGGTATAGCCTCTCCTAGTGAAGCACAGGAAAACAAGGCTTTTTATTATTAAAATCAACCTTTTTTTTTAAACCATGGTTCATATTAACTGAGAAACTCTGACTTAAATTATTATTTTAACCAAGTTCTGTACTTGTGCTACATCTATTCTCAAAACTCTCGGGATGCTTACATAAATTATTGTGGGATCCTGCAGGGCAGAGCTCCCAGAATTTTGAAGAATTTCTGGGACCTTCTGTCTGTTCTGTAATGGGTTACTCAGGTTTTCAAAGTGTTTGTGCAGAGAAACTGTACTCATGGTCCACAAGAGGGAACCTGTAAACATGGGGATCTGCAACACCAAAACACACTGAACACATTGCTGCCCTAAGGTAGCAGATACCAAGACACAGAACCTCTACAAACAAGATGTTTTAAACTGCAATCCACATTATGCATCTTACACGCATAATACATAGTCGTTTTGCACAACATCTTGCTATAAAGGAGACTTAGAAATCAAAATACAAGTATCTGGAATATCGGTGGAAGCTACAGTAATATTCAAGACACAGTTAACACGATCTTCTGGAACTGCGCCCGCAGCAAATCTCAGATATATTTCCTTCGACAGAAGAAAATAAATCTTACAAGAAGCATTTGTTCTTACCTCAGTGTTTGTATAGTAGGTGTTCCATGAAGAGCGGAGAGACTCCTGCCCTCCGATATCCCACATGAGGAAACACGTGTTATTGACCACAATCTCTTCCACGTTGCTGCCTATTGTAGGTGAGGTATGTACCACTTCGTTCATAGCGCTGTGAGAGGAAGAGACCCACTCTCTGAGACACCGCTGAAGCAAACTGCCAAGTTAGCTGCATTCCCAGACATGTTAGAGCTCCACATTGACCTTTTCCTCTAAAAACTCAGGCCGACAGCTATTTGGAGGTGGAAAGCTCATGCAGGGAATCCCAAACCACACACTTTATGCGGCAAATAGATACGCGGCATATGTGTATGTGCATGGAGGGGGGAAAAAAAAAACAATAAGAAGGGACTCTGAACAAAATTATATTTTAAATAATCAAGTTATAAACCTGAGAGGGCATTTTTGAACAAAACTATATTAAAATTAAATTACAAAACTGAGAGACCACGTGCTTCAAAAGCTATTTAAGCAGTCACTTCTTATTTTTCCAAGCTGATATTGGCATGCAGTGCAGGATGGGAGAGTGCAGTTGTTTTTCTGTAAGAATGCAGTTCAAGCCACAGGATTTCCAAGGTTTCAGAAAAACAACTCATCATCCAACTCCTCCAAACATACTACATATTTCTCTATTAGCATACTTCCTTCACCACTCAGAAGCCCTTCAGTTGCACCATTTCTAAACTACCTTTTTTCTTCCTTTCTATACAGTCCAATTATGTTGCTTTTCAGACAATACGCTGTTTGAGAGAGGTTTGGTACAACATTGTCAGAGACAACCAGTTTCAGGTCAACAACAACCAAAGATGTCTGCTGGATACTCCTGAAGTTAAAGTTATTAAACTCTACTCTGCGAGACATACAGAAACACTAAAAGCAACATCAAGGAGGAAAAAAAAAAAAAAAAAAGTCAATCATTTTCAAATAACTTGATTATTCTTTTCTTTCAATAACCTTGGTACAGTTATCCTTTTACATGAAAAGTTTCTGGAGTTTTAGCAGAGCTTTTGGTTACAGTGACAGCAACTTGAGACTTGGAATAGTGCCAGAAAATTACCTGAAAAGGATGCAAAGAACTGAAGTCACGAAGAGATACAAGGACATTCTAGTATTCTGAAAAGCAATACTAGCTACCCAGTGCCTCAACAGCATACAAGATACCTTCTCACACCGTGCATTTTAAGGAAGCAAAGATAAGAGAAAGTGGCATTAGAAGAAAGAACCATAAAGAAAAATGAATAACAGTGATATCAAGATGCCCTTGGTGAACTTCAGATTAAAAGACAAAAAAAAAAAAAAAATCAGTTTTCAGCAGAGTTCTGATGTCAGAAAAGGCAAACCATGAATCCCCTTTCCTTGGCTAAACTTGCAGTCTTTCACACTCAAACTGTGGGCATCTCTCATCTTGCAATATGACAGGGTTTTTTTTTCCTTCACTGAAACAAGATAAATGTGCAGCACGATGGCATTTCTAGTCATCAGAGAGCAAAAACGCACAGCTACCAGGGAGGGACAAGATCTGGATATGAGAAGTGCAGGAAATGGAGCATCTGTAGAACTGCCAGTATCTGTTAAAAGAATTATCGCTCCAGCGTCTGCTGTAAGTGTCCACATCATGAAAGTGGTGGTCAAGACACTAACCGAATTATTTCTGCTTGTTATCTCTGCCCATCTCATACAGAAACAGTTAAACACACTCCTGCTTTCAACATATATCTTCCATGAAGAAACAGTAAAAAAGAAGAAAATAAAAAAAGGGATTTATGAGATCAGCGTAGGGCTTAAGGAAGAGCCTGCAGGAAGAACTGAGGAACAAAGCTGGGGAAGGGGAACATGAGAAGACAGAATGGGCAAGTCCCAGAGGGCTAAAAGGCAAGCAAGGGAGAGAAGACACCCAGCCATGAGCTGCATGGAAGTGAAAAGAGAACGCTGAGCCCGCAGAAATTGAAGACAAGGAGAATCACAAGACTTTCACAGAGGAAGTCGAAACCCAGGCAGCATTAAAATATACTGAGGATAACCCTCGGCAGTGGTACTTATTAGTTTTAAATGTGTGCTTTTCCTATGTATTTTTTAATCTCCCCCTTCCAAAATGAACAATGATAGCCACCTTCACTTCTTCCACTCTTTTAGCAGAGTATGCTAGAACACAAGTGGCTAGAAAATACTACATGAAATTTGCATTTGAGAAAAGCAAAGGCAGATCATAATTTGATGAAAAGAACCTATAATTGAAGATTGGACAAGAATGAGTTATCTCTGCTACATAATCAAAATACTTTATACAACCAGACTACTTAACGTGAGAAACTGAAAACCTGTTTCTTTTTTGAACAGACCTTGAGCTGCCTGTCCCAGCCAGATGTTTCTGAATCTGTAGACAAATGTCTACTCCTTTATCACAAAGCAGTAGAGGACTCAGAGATAAGAACTTCGTTCAAGTTTTACATAAATGAGTAGCAAGGTTCACATAGGATAAAATATGAGTCAACACCACTATTAAGGCCATAATCTGCATGACAAAGTGAAAGCTACCAGGGACCTGGAGCCACTGGCAGTGCAAAATACAGCCTGGACAAGGTAGCACAGGCTGCTCAGCACCATCCTGTGCCCAGCTGCAGCTTTCCATCTTGCACCACAAATGGTATCAAGTAAGTCTTGTATGTAGGACACAAATCACGGGCAGGGGAAAGTCAGGCTTCATTGGTTTTCCTGCTAATGGAATAATTTGTTAATTTTACATGTTGTGGCAAGGAGCAGTTTGATACTGTTGACCTGTGGCTAATCCTCAATACAATCATATTCTATATAGCTGGCAAACAGCCGACACTAACTGCACTTAGGTAGTAGCAGCAATGTAATCTGATAAATAAAAGCTCTCAACAAAATCTTATTCATATATACAGGCTAAGTACAGACCTTTCCACATTCTGCACATAAGGATCCATCAGTATCTATATTGTTCAGTAAACTTCAGTATAATGTTCTCCAAGCAAAAAAAGCAGGGAAAGCAGCTAAAATAAGTCACAGCAATATGCATGAAATACACACTGAAATACATTAAACATCATCTGACGTTTATACTTACAATTGATAAAGAATGGTGGTTTTTCCTGCATTATCCAGACCAACAATGATTACTTTGTGCTCTGAAATAAAAATATTACTTGTAAGTCACCTAGTTAACACTGCTATGAAAATAACAGACGTGTTATGAAACAAGGTTAACGTTACTTTGTTAGACTGGTTTCCTATGCAAAAGCTGTCATATTTCAGGTGCCACATCACACCTAAAATTGAGTTCATACCTGAGCAGATAGTAACTGTCATCATCCCTGTCTGCACATCTACAGGAATACTTTTACCAGATTGAGTTTTTTTCCTTCTCTAAACTGCCAGAGCTATTTCCTAATGGAATTATTTCTAGAGCTTCTAAACAAAGCTTCAACAGCTTTGAAACATAACTCACATGTAATAGATGTCATTTCCTATTCCTCCCTGCAGTTAGGTTACTCTCCAAGCACACGATCGTGCACATGTTACACGTTCATGCTTAAGACCATACTTCCATTATGGCCAGCAACCTCCCAACCTCATTCCAAGTAGTTAAAAAAGAAGAGAGGAAGAGAGAAGCTGATTTGCACAGTAACTAGGGTGATCTACCTAGTGCCTCCCACAGTATCCCCTGCTCTCAACATGAAGTTGGGACTGGAGGGCTCATTTGTCCATTAACATTTTACAGCACTCACTCAAGCTGTAGATAAACCAAAAAGTGCCGCATAAAACCACCCTGATGCACACAGGAACGCATTTTGGAGCTCGATGCCAGGAACCAGTTACTGCTTCTCTTCCCACCTTCCCTCCTGTACCTCACAGGACCCAGGGCTCCGATTCTCACAGTCGGTGTCATCAAGCACGTTTGGATCCACCATTCCCGGAACGAACAAGTGCTGCCTGCTCCCGGCTCCATTACACAACTTTTGCTTGCATAAACGCCTCAATAAGGCTATTCATGCAGGCAAATGCTTTGTGAGAGGGGGTTTTCTCACACACCCCCAGCAACCCACAGGGCAACAAACAGCCATTATACCCAAGCTGCAGACCCCCAGAGATCAATTCCTGCCCTAGGAAAGCAACTTGCATCAATTTAGTACCAAGGAAAGAGGGGAGAGGACTCAGGTAAGTGGTTCACCCTCTTTGTGTGCCATTTTACCAATATCATGTGTTTTGCATGACTGTCTCCAGACACCGCCAGCTACAAACCGAAGTTTAAAATAAAACTTCCCACGAGTACACAGTGTTGTAAAAGCACCTGCTATCCTGAGCTCCACATAATGAGGCAGTTTTGTTACAGGTTGCACCTCGGGGGCTACAAAATCAGCTGGACCAGGAAGCCCAAAGAGGGACTGGACACTGCGATACAAAACAGGTACCAGATTCATCATCAAGCACTGGCTGCCGCTCACGCAGAGCAATGCACAGAGGGAGCCGGCAAACTCCGACCAGGATGAAAGGTACCAAGGTTTAGGTGAGGTCTTTTTTTTTTTTTTGGTGGGTGGGCTTGGAAGTTTTAGCTATTTTTTTCCTCCTTTTTTAATGGGGAGACAGGCGGCTCCCTGCTACCGCGCAGCCAGCAGCGCCACTTCTCCCACAGGTGGCAGCGGCGCCGGCGACGACTGGGGCCGACCGCTGCGGGGCCGGGGGGAAAGGCGGGTAACGCGCGCGATGCCCAGAGCGGCGCCGAGGCGGCCGCCGCGCTCCCGCGCCCTCACCCTGGTGGTTGAACAGCCTCCAGATCCTGGTGAAGAGGATCCCCATCCTCGGCCGCCGGCTCCGCGCGCTGCTCCGCACCTGCTCCCGCGCCTGTTGGCTCAAGGCCTGACCCGGCGCCC
>JAWLRI010000068.1:1284211-1346610 GCA_034781795.1 Crypturellus tataupa | reverse complement strand
CGCGAGGGGCGGGGCTCCCGCGCGGGGCGGGCGTTGGGGGCGGGCGTTGGGAGCGGCCGTTGAGGGGCGGGCATTGGGGGCGGCCGTTTGGAGAGGCCGTTCGTTGAGGGGCGGCCGCTGGCGCCTACGCCGCCGTGAGGTGAGCGCGAGGTTGTAGCTGGCGGCGCGCGCCCGGGCAGGGTTTTCTAAAACCCTCGGTGTTCTAAAGGATCCGGATAGCAATTCCGACCGCGCTCTCCTGAGCTGTGCCCTGAGGAGCAGGGATCAGCTCCAGAACGCGGGTTTTGCTGGCGGCGCAAAGGGAAGAGCTCGCCCGCTGACAGCGCCGCTCACGTTTCCTCTTAGGCTGCCGCGCGCGGCCTGTGCGGCGGGAGAGCTCCCACCTCTTGGAACATTTTCTCGCTGCGCTTCAGAGAGATTCCGCAGCCTTTAGCTGTCGGCATCTGCGTTTAAACCGCGCTGGTCTGCATGGTAAAGAAGGAGCAGACCTGCGGTGCTCTGAGGAAGCTGAACCTGCCGCTTCCCGACGGAGTGATGTGGTGTGGAGAAGGGAAACGGATGGAAAGTTTGTTTTTTCAGTTGTATATGCATCTTCCCAGTCCTTCCATGAGCTTGATTTTTTTTTTTTTTTTTTTTTTACCATGTTGATCTGAATAGATAGAATCTGAACAGATTCAAATTTAATTTTCAGATTTTGGTCAGATGCCATTTCAACCAAGAGTGATGTACTTTATCCCTGTTTATTTGGGACACAGTGGTCTGGATGTCCTTTTTATGGTTTACAGCATTATGCAGTATATATACATATAAGAAAAAAAATGTCACTTAAGATATGTGTTACTGCCCTTGATAACTCATTCCTTACAGCCCTCTCATGTGTGCCATGGCCTCTTTTTTGCCCATCCACACACATTTACCTCCTGCTCTGCTTTTCACCTATTCCTTCATGGCTTGGTGCAGCTCCTTGCTAAGTTCCACTTCTACTTTGTTTTCTGATATTCCCTTTCCTTTCCACCTGGTGTCTCACCCCCTTCCCACATAACATACTTCTTTCAAATGATTTTTTTTTTTTTTTTTTTGCTTCTACAAGCCTTTATTATAACTGTGGCTTTTTGCTTTTTTTATTTTATGTATTTTTTCTCTGTGCAATCCTGGCCCACAGTTGAGGTAGTGATGCCAGTAGGAATCTCTGAATTCCTGCCAGCTTGTGCAAGTTTCCTTGCTTTCTGCTGCAGTGAAGGGGAATGTGTGGTTCTTAATAGTTGACTAAAATAAAAATCTTGATAATAAATTGTTATCTTACAAGTATGCTCTTACAGGATAAAAATAAATCATGCACTGCACTAGTAACATATGTGCCATCATTCAGGCCAAGACCAGCCAGATATAATGTATTGGCCATGCTTTTTGTCAGATTTTATGCCCAAACGTGACAAATGTCGTGCCGTTGGAAAAATAGAAATGTCTTTACATATGTAAATGCAATGCACAAATGTATTTCATAGTGTTCATTGTTTATATTATCCAAAATAATTTATCTCTTGAACAACAGCCTGGTGGGTGCAGTGGCTTTGCAGGAGTCCCTGGGGTCGTGCAAGAGGGAACTGAGCTTCCAGCAAGGCTGTCATTGCCTGCTCCAGGGCTCCTTGCACTGGGATAGGATGTGAAAGGCAAAGGGAAGAAATCCCCCACTTTCTACAAGCTCAGCATTCAGCCCGAAACAGAATTGCTCAGTAATTCTTTGCCTCTCTTTTTGCTGTATTTCCGCTGAAAATTTCAGCCACTTATGATACATTTCTGTTCCCCATGCCTCTACTGTAAACAGAGAGTAATTTGCTGAAGTCTGTGGGCTCACTGCAGATTTATGTAGGCGTGAGAGATCTTGCCCAGTTAAGGAGAGGGTAGCAAACACTCAGTTAAACCATTTATTTCACATCTTTAAATAAAAGAGTATTGATTCTTTTTTTTCCCCGTACTTTTCCTCTCAGCCATGTGCCTTACTGAAGCAACTTAACAAGCTGCAGCTAGCAGTTGTTGGAGCCAAATCCAACTGCTCAGGACCGTGTATCCTCTGTGGCTGGAACTCCTGCGTTCTGCCATGTGTTAGTGAAAGTTTGCAGGTACACAAGGCTAAGGAAGAGGGGTGTGCATTTTAAAAGATGGATATACGGTGTATTTTGGGACTAGGAGGCTATTGTTTTCATCTATGGCTTCCTACTGCTAGCTACATGATGGTTTGAAGTCATTTGTATTATGGTCTGATTTAACTGGGCTTTTTTAATGCCATAATATGGCCATTGCTGTGTTTGCTAAGAAAATAGTCCAGTCAGTGGAGTCTGTAGGAAATTCAGTGACACGGTTTCCTCACAGAAGGCCCCATAGCCCAGTTGCAAGTGCCTGTGAAGCAACCTGGGGGCATTTTCAGGTGTTGCTGGGCAGCCTGACTGCACAGTCCTCCGGGGTGGGATGTCACCAATGCAGGGGAAGTAACTCTCTATAGAAAACTTGAATATGTGCAGAGGATGGACAACAGAGGGGGCTTAATAAACTTCTGGCTTCTAGGAACTTACGAAAACAGACAAAAGAACTTCTTTTTCTCTCTCTCTTTGGAGGATCTTAAGGACTTTATTAACAGCCTGGATCAGAACTCATATGCTTTATATCTCATTTGGAATGCTTAGCCAAGCTAGTTCAATCAGATGAATTGTAGTCACTGCACAGGTAGTTGCGGCTTGCCAACAGGAGTGTCGCGCGGAGCCAGGCGGTCCGCGGTGCCCAGGCTGCGGGCACAGGGGGCCCACGTTCCTTGGGTGATCACAGGCTCTGCGCCAAAAGCCTCTGTGTGTCCCTGTGCCAACCCCATGGGAGCTCATCCGGAAACTCCTAGCACTGCGCTGTGGTGGCACCAAGGTGGTGCCTTTCAGCCCTTGCTTGTTTACAAGAGCCTGTAGAAAGTCCTTGGTTTAACTGTTCCCTCAGTCCTTAGTACCACACATTATTTTTATGTTGCTTCTCTCTAGGCGCAGGTTTTAAATTAATGAAATCCAGCTGAGGATCAGAGCCAAAAGCCATTAACATCCGTAAGAATCTTCCCATTGATTTCAGTTGACTGAAAGTCTTTTACTTATTGATCGAATAGTGAATTATAATATGTATTTCTGTACATCTGATTAGCAACAATTTAGAGCAGATAGCTCTAAAAATAAATCATTCATTCTGCAGACCAGATGCATCTCTTTCTTCACAATCTCATTAATTTTTACTAAAAAATGTTAGCGCGTTAAGCTGCTGCCAAAAGCTATCTGCAAACAACAAACAACTCTGCAACATTTTGTTCTTAATTGACTCTGCCAAGCATTTTTCCAGTCTTTTGAGTCCAGAATACAAAGAGACTTAAAAAAGACTTTTAAACACTGTTTGTATAGTTTTTTATTGTAGAAAAGTTATTGTAATGCAGTTCATTTTTGTACAACTAAATTCCATAAAACAAACCCATAGAAATGAGGATATTACAAGCATGCAGTCTGCATTTTCTGTTTTTAAATTGTTCTGTTCACAAAAATAACAGCACTTTTTTTTTCTTTGAAAGCCACTAATGCAAAGGGAGAGCAAAGCATGCAACACTGTATACATTTGCATAGTATAGGTTACCCAGCATGCCTTGTCGAATGCTACACATACAGTATCTATAGAAGTAAGAACAGAAAGGGGCAAATTAGCAAAGAAGAAAACAGATTATTTTCCTTTCTTTCGGTAAAGGCCATAATGTCTTTACCATCATGAGTCTGAACTGGCTCCAGGTGATGGAGCGTTCAGACTATCACTGGGAAACAGTTTGGCTGAGAAACAGATTATCTGGGAACTGAGAAGCCCAAGGTCCATGGCTCGCAGCTTGAGTGACTGCCTTCCTCTCATTACCACGTAGTGTATCTTGTGCGTACATACTAGTGCATTTCACTTGATTCTCTTCCTGTGCTGCCCTTGGACAGCTTCCCCGTCTGCAGGTGCAGGTTTTGGAGGAGAATCAGACGTGATTCAAACGCCAGCACAGTCTGGGCGTGCGCACCCGGGCGGCCCGCAAGCTTGTTCCCTGCTGCTGTACATCCTCTGCAGTGCCGGTGGAACTGGAGGGGACTCCCACTGTTTGGTGATGGATGTAACATCCTCCTTTCCCCGCTCCTTGCTGCACGACAGCACGCAGCATTACGGCTTTCCAGACCTTGGGCTATGCATGCTACTGCTATTGTCACCAGACACGTGCTGAATCTCTTATTGGCCAGAATTAGGAATCTGTTTTTATGCATGTAATTTCAGTTTTGCGGAGGAAATCACTACAGGTGAATGCAGGGACTTCCTAATTGTAGTTTGGGGTTTGTTTTCCTCTTACCATGGGAGGAATACCACTCATGGAAAAATCAAATCACATATGCAAAATGGAAGCATCAGGCAGCAATTTGATGGAAAATGCAGTAAATTCGTTGACACCAATTCAGAAAAACTACCTGTTTTTTTAAAAATGCCAAATGTAATAGTGGAATTCTTGTGAATATGTGCTATTTTAAATGTGCTTTTTTTCCTTGCTTTGCTCATGTCATTGGCAAAAAATATCATTTTGTACTGTACAAGGTATTTTCTTACCATAGTGATTTTCTACTGTTTATAGAGAGCAGACATAGTATCAAAGGGGAATGTCAACCATTTTTCATTTTTCGGGGAATATGTGCAAGGCGTCTGACCAGCAGTGTGTGACACTTGTAGTCACACTTTGCCCGGGCCAGAGCCCCTGTCCGGCTGCAGTTGCCTGTAGGACCAAGTGCCAGGAGCTCATCCCGAGACCCTGGGAGGGGAGGGGCAGGACTGGCGAGCACCCCGGCACAGCACCCACGTCACTGTTGGCTTCGCCGCTGCCAAAGCGGCAGCTACAGAGCACGAGGAACGAGAGCGGCTGCTTAACGCGCTAATGTGACTTCTACTTTCTCCAGGACTTTCTAGAGAGGCAGTTAAGAGTATTTCTCTTCACTTGTGAAAAGGATTCCACAACTCGGGGAAAAGATTTCTTTTTCCAAACTAGCAAAAACTTGGATACTAAGGGGCATTTACAGCTTGTTTTTTTTCTAGAACATTATTAAAACGTACCTTATTTTTAAAGACATACTTTTTTTTCAGTATAAATTTGAATAACAATATCCATAAAGGTTATCCAAATGACTGTTCTTAATATATTCTCTTTTGGCATCATTTTAAAGATAGTGAAAATTTTATTTTTCAACCCAAAGTCTGAGTTGACTACATTATCTTAGAGTCCAGATATACCTTGTAGAACTACTATTTGAAAGAGTAAGAGATAGCTGCAGCAAAATACATTATAGCAGAACCCCATGTATCCCGACTTAACATAATGCAATTTTAAAATAAGCAGTTTTAGGAGAAAAGACAGATTTGTCTCAGTGATGTTATACACAATATATGTGTATGATTGTATATGATTGTTTCATAAATGGTCACTAATTGTTTTTGCTTTAAGAAAATGAAGACTGTGGAATGGACGGATTTCATTAACACTGAATTCAGAAACAAAATATAGTAGAGGATACATTTACTGTATTCTTAAAGAAAGCAATGGACTGGTGACAGCCCTAATTTACTCCAACCAATATGCTAAAAATAATTGTTAAGCGTTAGCAGTATTATTTGGGGGATGGGAATGTCTGTACAGATGTGAGATTCTGGAAAGCCCAGAGGGGCCCACGGAGCTGCGGCCACACTGAGCTCAGAAGGGCTGGAGTCCGAGCGCCCCAGCTCCCGGCCTGCGCATGGCTCGAGCGACTCCCTGCCGGGCCCGGCCCGCGGCAGGGAGCGGCTGGCACTCGGGGACCTGCCCCGAGCCGGCAGCCACGCTCCCGTCCGGAACCTGCCCTCCCAGGCACTCAGCAGCATTATCTTAGAAGCAAGGAGCATACAAAGATGCAACCCCCAGATACCCTCCGCAGAAGCAGCCCTCAAAGCCAGGGAAAAAGAAAACCCTAAGGGATTCTCCCGTTTGCTGCAGAAGCAGAGCTGGCTCCTGTGAGCAACCCCGCGGTGCCTGCTGCAGGCGCTGTGCCAGCGCCAGGCCCAGGTGCGTGCGGCCCTGGTGCCACAGAAACTGCCCTGGCTCCTGGAGCGGCGAGCCTGGGCCACAGCTCGACCGCCATGTGGAGGTGATCCATGACCGCGCGACCGCGCGGAGCAAGGCCGCGCGCACCACGGCACATGAGGCGTTCCCAGGCACAGGAACCCAGCGGGTCACTCAAACCTGCTTCGAGGTCGTTATTTGCCCCATTGCTAAACTAAAATTTGTTAGGTTCCTTTAAGCAGCAATTCCTTAGTATACTCAGGCAGAAAACGTAATCACTTTTGAGTTGCATGTCCCATGGGATAAATGTTCATTTATGTAATTAAAAGAACCTGTATATCCGCCAAATATGACTTGCCAAAAAAATAATTTTAAATAGAAAGGTTGACAATGATTTGTCTTTCAAACAGCTTCAAGATTTTAAAAATTCTTTGCTAATTCATTTACAAACATATGAATGCACTGAAGTATATCATCTTCAGATATTAAGATTGTCATGTCACCTTTATTGACTAAATTATCATTAATTGCAAAGTGTCCTAATGAAAACCTCCGGTAACAAAAGCTCACCAACATTTTATAAACATTTCTAAAATCCTCTGTATAAGCCATAGCTTAGGAACGGAACTCTGATCTTTGCTCTAATAATATTATAACAATAAGAAGAAATGGCATGAGGAATAGAAAAGTAGTCTTATTTGTATTCATTCAGGAATACATGAACTTCACAATTTTATAGAGCGCCATCGCATAAGAAATCACAATACAGCTGGCTAGCATTGCTGAAGTTCTAATACAAATACTATGAGTTTACATGTGTTGATCAACATTGCAACTTTTATTGATTACTGTGTTTCCTAAAAATAATTTATTTTTAAAATGAAAGAGGTCCAATAGCTTGTATCTAGAATAAAATAATAATGTATTAGCATATTCGGTATATTTGCACTTAAAGATATAACTATCTTCAAAGAATAAAAAAACACCAAGCAAGGAGTTCTGCCAGATCTTTCATTAAGTCATTGCTTCTATTAAAATGCAATGGATGTGTGTGTGGGGAGGGGCAAACGAATTACATACAATAGTAAACTGAAACCGACACAGTAAAGGAACTCGGCATGTTCTTTCAAGACAGGACATGATTGCCTTCGACGGCTTGTTTTTCTTCAACAGGGTCATTTTGGCACTTCAGACGCGGCTCTGGATGGAATTTGTGCATATGTGCTGTGTAGGTCTTTCCCTTCGCTAGCATGACATGGAAGACTTCAAAACAAGGCTCCAAAAGGCTCTAGGAATAGATGTCTTTTTTTTTTTTTTGTCAAGGAAATGATAAAGCAGTAACCTTGTTTACTAGAAAATATACGCAGGTGCTTTGCAGCTACCTGCCATTAAAATGCAAATATCTTCAAGCAGTTAATGATCTGATCCCTAATGCTACTACAGAATAAAGATAAACAGCTGTCTAATCTAACTTTATACATCTCAGTGCATCCTTTGCAATTAATACTTTAATGCACACAAACAAGAAACTTATTAAAGCTTATAGAAAAAATGTTTTGCCTAATGCCGTCTTTTTCATGCAGGTATGTGTGCTGTACATGTAACAAATATTTGTAAAAATTACTGGAGAATGCTCCACTGTGCTATAGCAGAAAGTATTAGAGAAGACAGCTTAAGCTTCCATTCCCAGACCAGCTCATGAAGGGCTTTCTCAAACGAAATCAGCAAGAATTCAGCCTGAGAAAACCAAACAAGATCAGGTCTTTCATAGCCACTCATAACTCTAGTACTGCGAAGGATGCAGATACATTACATTTTTGTTCCTGGTAACTAGCTCCTTTGAATCACCTAGCGATGTTTAAGGCCTTCTTTTAGGCAGTAAAGTTGTTCAAAAAACTGATCGTGCATCCACTATCTTCTAATGCTGCTAGAGATGTACAGTATTTTTGGTTTTACCAGGTATGAGATGAATTACTTTTCTAGTGTTAACATCAAGAAGAGAACCAGGCTCAATGGTGGTGGAAAATACCAGTGATCTTGCAAATGGGTCCAGAAAATAGGAGACCTCATAATACTCAGGGAATGCATTTACTGCTACATGCTTCTAGAGCCTACTTGGGTAGGCCTTGGGAAGAAAATAAGCAAATATAAAAATTAATAGTCCTCATTTCCAAAAAAATACTTTTGACATGAACCTGCATAAAAGATGCATGTTCGCCTACTAGATCAGTTTTAGAAAACTCATGCAGAGCGGCATGTCAGGTGTCGCTGCTTAAGTATCTCAGCAGGTTGTATAAAATGGTCAGTGGTAGTAATTATTTCAATCATATCAGGTCTAAGGCTTCACTGATAATATAAGACAGAAGGTCTAATTACATAAATTTATCCATTTAAAAAACCCAAGACTCAGCAGATGAGAAGAAGCTTTTGTTGGGAAGTAAGGCAGTAGTGTCTCCAAAGAGTTATCATAGTTCTTGGAATTAAAAAGGTCCGCTCTGCACCGTTACTGCGAGCAGGGGTGTTTTCTGATACTCTTATTTTTATTGCAAGCTAATTCTGACCAACAAGTTATTCTGAACTGTCATCATTTCTGAATGTTTAAGAATTGCCCCTAGATTTCACTCCTACAATCTGAACTGCTGTTTTGGAGAATTCTTGTGCGATGCTGGACTTTGCAGACATTCAGAGATGGATTTGGAGGGATGTAACATACGGGTGCTCAGATGTACTGGAATGCAGGTACTCTATACACCAGGTACGGAGAGTGTAGTCTTTTCCATTTAAAAAGACAAAATATTAAAAAATGGGACAAAAATATTCCATATCTATACACGGATGTTCTGTTTTGGGACTGCTAGCTGTATTCTGGTAAACAAGAGAAATAATTGACTATTCTCCAACTTTACCCATACAAACTATTCTGGAGTTCATTTTTTCTCCTGTTTATGTTTCCCCTTATCCTGTCATAGTTCATCATTGCTGACCACAACAGAAATGTTAGTTTTGGCTTGATTAAAAAAAATCATCCTCCTGCCAGATTTAAAAATAATTTCAAACTGGAAAGTATTTTCCAACTGCTGCACCAATTTATGTCACTTGGCACTACAGTCAGTTCACATTTGGTTTGTCTGAAAGAGCCATTCTGGAAGTACGTGGTTAGAAAAAAAATGCTTGTATTCTAACTTTAAGTATAAATTTAGCTTCCAGCAAACAAATACTGTAGCTGATTTTCTGACTTCTAGTGGTCTATAGTTTTCTCATTTTTCATTTGCATTTTTTGAATTGATTGCAACATGCTCAAGTCGACTTTCCAGTCAATTCACCCAAATTCCAACAGGAATTGGTTTATAAATTGGTTCCAACCGGAACTGGTCATTTGGAATTTCCAGCACAGGAAATTATTTTTTAAGTGTCTTGATAAGTACCCTAAAATTACAAACTGATGAGTCTAACACCTAATGATGAGAAAAAGGTTCGGCTATAAACGCAAATGTACTAAAAAACAAACAAACAAAAAACAACCTATAGGGTCGGGCGTGAACATAAGGGTATGGAAACTTTTTTGTTCCCTACATAACATCCAATGACGGCAGAGCGTAACTTCGGAACGACCACGTTACGTCAGCCAATGAAGATGATTTACTTTTCCTAGCTACGTTATGGCAAGTCGTCGCGCCGTGACCGCTGCTCCTTCCCTGGGGTCTCAAAGCCGGTGCCGCGAGTCATGGCTGTACCCGCCGGGGGATCCTCGGGTCCGATGGGGTTTGTACGTGTCCTGGTATGAGTCAGAGTATTCTTCTTCCACTAGAGGATAGTGATCTCGGCTGTGCTGGGAACTGGAAGACAAGCGGTTCCTGCTCTTCCGAGCCCTTTCGTTGTGGTAATTTTCATCTGAGGTCATTAGGCTTCGGCGTTCGATGGGAGAGTTCTCTGCAGAATGGTTGCTGTGTCTCATACGCTGGCTCTATGGGTGTCAGAGAATCCAGCGTTAACGCAGGTCAAAATGAACCCCATTTACTTTAAGCTAGTTTGAGATTTATTCTGAGGTCTTTCAGAATCCATCCACTTTTGTGTAATTCACTTTATATTAAAATTTGCTTGCTATGGGAATGGGTTATAAGGATAGTCTGGTTCCTAGAGCTGAAAGGAGACCAAACACAGTACTGTAATGGGTATCTTGTAGCATTCACCAGGTGAAATATTACAGGTCATTCTGCATGAAAAGTGAGCTGATACATTCAGCATTTATCACTCTTCTCTGATCATGAACGTAACATTCATGTTTTTGTTCTGCTTAGAGAATTTTTATCATTGACTTAGGTGGGTTTAGACAATATCTGAAGAGGCTTTTTGTTTGATAGGTTGTTTTTTTCTTTTTTTAAGGTGCAGCTCTCTGAGCCCACTTAAAAACCTTTACATGCCCAGGAGACCACGGGCAGCTAAGCATGCAACTAAGGGATGGTTATTATTGTTATATATTAACCAAGTCTTGTTACTAAAACATAATAACGCAAATAAATTGATCTTTACTATGTTGATTTATTAAATAGAAATAAAATTTACCAAGCCTTTGCTCTCCTCACATTCCCATAATGATCATGTGTTACTTTGGTCATATGCACAAATTTAGACCCTCTTTTTGCCAGTGAATTGGTGCAGTATAGCCCTGGACCTGTACAGGAAAACTAACTTTCTGATTATTGTTGGCACGGACTGAACTCCTCCAGGGTAGAGGGCCACATTCTCAGAGCAAACTTAGCCAGTCCTGCCCTGTCTCGGTGTTCACGCTGGTGCTGTTCCGACCCAGCAGCTGGGAGCAGAAGCAGCTGTGGCGGGTGCATCGTGTGGCCTCAGGTTCGTGGCTGCACAGACCGGGTCACCTGCTGCTCCCAGCCCTGAAGCTCTCCCCGAGGCTCTGGCTGCTGTGGATCCTTCCCAGACAGCTACGGCCCTTCCTGCAGGCCCCATTTCCGCTGCACAATCTCTAAGTCCCAACTGGGTCACATATGAATAGATCGTCCCAGCAAATCTGCATCTTTCTCAGCTCTCAGTGTTTCAAGGCTCTTGATATTCAGTTCCCCAAGGATTGAACCCAATTCTTCCTCAAAGGCAAGGAAGAGTCATCAGGTCATAAGCAGTCTAAATTCTTACTGCATAATAAGCACCTAAAACAGTTTAATTCTTAGGATTTGCAAGAGTGCTTTAATCACCATATCACATTACACTGAAAACCAACGCAAATCCTTCCAAAGGCTTGAATTAGTATAAACCCTTTAGGGATAAGCTCTTCAGATGATGAAAGTCTTAAATGTGAGAACCACGTAAAACATGGGAGCCCTTCAAGTGGATCTGATCACTTAGGTGGCTCTGAGCGCCAAATCCTGCAGCCTTTAGGTGGGCATCATTCACTCAGGGTGAAATTTACCCCTCTGCAGAGAACTAGCACCATTCAAGTCCCATCTAAGTCTTCACAAGTCGGGTGAAGCGGGGATTACGTGCCGCATACCTTCAGCCAGCCCACTGCACAGGGGTGATTTTCATCTTCAGTGTGAGTTTTCCCTAAGCAAATGGAGCAACATTTCACAGTCACTGCTGGTGTCCATTGATCAGAGATAAATAAATGCCTGAAAAAAATTCTGTGGATACACCCAGTTTTTACAATGAAACTGAAGAGGTGATAGGTCTACAGATGGTATTTTATTGTCATGACAGGATGGAAAACTGAAATTTCAAAGGCAAGTGAAAATGGAAACAACATTTCACATGTGCATGTTATCAGTAACAGAACAGTGCTTGGGTGTTCAGCCAGTCAGGACACCGTGACTTACTGAGCCTAATAAAATCAAGCACATCATTAGAAATATGAATATCAAGGATCATGCACCTCCCGTGAAGTGCAATTCACTCCCAAAAGAATAGCTTCATATGAATTGAAAACACTGAAACATTTCCTCTAAGATTACTACCTGCTTCCAGAGTTTCTATAACCAGAACAGAGGTTAGATCTGCCAGGTGAATCACTCATTAAAAGCAATTTGCTCGACTGCTGTCGCATACATCAGCAGTGCACGCTCCTCCAAAGGCACCCACACATACAGACCTCCTGCTGCAACGTGCACACTGTATGTAAAGTTCACTGCAATCCTGAGCCTTTCAAACATTCGTAACTGTAACTTCAAAAACATTTTCTGTTTTCAAACTTAGTAAAGCACGTACTTCTCATTAAGGGCTATTTACATGCCACGTTTGAAGTTTCAAAGTTCAGCCGTTTTTGAGCTATCCCTGTGGAAAAAAATGGTCAGAATTTTTTTCAATGGGTAAAAAATGTATTTCATTCACACTCAAAGAACTCAAAACGGAGAAGGCATTCACACTCAAAGAAGGCAAAACTGAGACAAAAGACAAACACTGAAGTTTTCACCCAAAAGTGAATGTTTTGTGGAGTTATGAGGGCAAAAATGGGATTATTACAGAAACTGTTCCACATCCTTAACTACAGTAACTGTTAGCTCAGCTGCTGTGACATATTGCACATGCTTATTTTCAGTCCAAAAGGCTGTAGTTTCTAACGATACTATTTCCAGATTAAAAAACGTGCTGTTTTCTAGTATGGCCACAATACCCTTGGACAGAGTGCCACTTTTCTCCTCCTCTTCAGGAACTACCTGCTTTCTAGGAAAATTCTGGCCAGGTTATTTCCCAATGAAGGGGAGCAGGGCGCGCGCCGGGCGTGTCGCTCTGGCTCGCACTGCTCGGCCCATGCCCAATTAAAGACGCAAGTGCGGCTACGCTGCGTGAAACATCGTGCTGTTCTCCCCTACACAGAAGAGGCTGGAATGTGTTTTCGTACCTGTAACCCAGAGATTGCGGCAGGATAGGGCGAGAGTGCCGACGAGCCCAGGTTGCGCCCGAGGAGCGGGGTCATGGGGGTGCTGCTGGTGGTGTGGGTCGCACGCCAGTACGCCTCCAGGTACTCGGCCAGGTGCTCGCAGGCATCCTCGAGCTGGTTCTCATCCAGGATCACGTCAAACATCTCCTGCGCGCAACAACAACAGTTCGGTTCATGACAACATCGCAGATGGGAGAAGTTTTACACAGGTCTCATCACGCAAATCCCTTACAGTGAAATAAATAATAATTAAGAGCATGAGGACTGTGGAGAAATGACCTGACTGGGTCTCCAAAGGGATGAAAAGCTGGAGCTCCCTGGAGCCACGGAGCCTTGTAGGGAGCCCCGGCAGACCCTGCCCAAGGCCGCCACGCTCAGAGGTGCGGCACTCCAGTAATTCATTATTTTGCTTAAAATCTAACCATGATAGAAGAAATAAGGTTAAGCTCAAAGTCAGAATAACCCAGAAATGCTTTACTCAAGTTTTGGCTGCAGACTCGCACGTATTCTCTTGTACTGAATAAGGACACAGTTCCAGACTACACACATCACTCCTCAAAGCGCAGAGCAGAGCCCTGCGCAGCCCCAGTGCTGCAGGCCACAGTGCTGCCCATGTGTCTCAATGGGGGAATCGGACAGCACCTCTGATCATGCAGTCTGTGGTCGGAGAAAAATAAAAACGTATTTTCAGCAACAAAACTCTGCACCTCATCTTCAATTCTAGCTCTCATCTTAGTGGAAAAAACCTATTGTGGAATATTACAGGAAATGAAAAGTGCAGGTGCTCAGCGCAGCTGATGCAAACCGCACACTGGTTTTCCCCCATGCATATTTATAGATCTACTCAGCATACAGACCTCACAGAACCAAGGTCTCCAGGATAAGATGTCTCTGAGATATAAAACCACACAATGAATTTATCATAAACCTTAAGCATGCATCTACCTTCTTCCCAAATGTCTGACCCACCCTTTCCCTTCCTCTTCCCCCATCATCATGGGTCAGAATCGTCTCCTTCTCTGCGCCCGGGCTCAGACTTCCTTCCTTTGCCGACAGCACTACCAGCAACCCTCCCAGCATCGCGGTCCCAGACCAGCTCTGACCTTCCCTCTACACAAAAGATCATTTTGTTTTGTAGCAGTAAGAGCAATCTTCCAGTTTCAAAAGCTGTTCATGTCTACTTCTAGTTATGAGGGATCCCAAAAATAACAAAGTCAGGGTATATTCATGTAAAAAGCTCTCTTTAACCGAGTCATATTACTGACTAATCACTTGGTAGCACCTCCCGGGCAGCACTAAAAGTCAGGGGCAACTTCCTTGGCACTGCGCAGCACCGAGGTGAGCCCTGGGATTCCTGCAGAAACCTGCTGTGTGAGCTGGAGAGTCTCCAGCGGAGCTCGGTTGAACGCCTGAAATTTGGAGATGTTGAAATTTGGACATGCAGGGTCCAACTTCTTATCCACGTGGGTCTCGCTTTGTCTTGGACAACAAAGTGCAACGGCAGATTGGGTACCAGGAGGTCACCAGGCCCCGGAGCGGACGTCGCCAGTGCTGCGATGCCACCAAGAAACGAGAGCTTCTTGGCGTACACCGAGCACCTCAGCCACCGCCACCTGCCTCATCCCAACCAACGGGAGCAAACCTGGCTGGGGTAAAGGGAAAGCACTATGCAAGAGGGCATGTAAGGTGCTGGAACGTACACTGAAAAAATAAACACACCTTGGGAATACGGGGAATAGGAGGCAGGTTACTCTCCAGGTAAACTGGCAATGGCTGCGACAGGTAAATGCAACAAGGCCAGTTCAAGGTGCAGGTGAGATTCCTTTTAACTCACCTCATGCCCATGACAAGCTAGAGAGGAATATGCCATTACGGGAATTATTTCACACTAGAGAAACATTCAATATTGTTTCAGTTAACGGGATTTGAACGGCTCAGAGAAATTCTCCACTTTAAGAGATACAATTCAGTGGAAAAATACGGGCCAGTAACATAATACAGGCGGTTGGAGCAGAACTCGAGACGGCTGAGGAACCTTTTGGTGCTGCTCGGGGGGCCAGGCCCGTGTCTACGGTTACTGTAACCAGATGCTCACAGAAAGGTGCTGCCCTCAGAAGCCAGGGGAGAACAACCTGCTCTGGAGGTCAGAGATACAACAACTCAGGAGCTGTTTTGGGTAGCTTGGAACGTTTTTTAGAAAGCAGATTCATAATGTGGAATTACCTCAACTCCCTGGCTAAACGCCAGAATGAAGGCCCCGGGAGGGCATTCCGCTGCTCCAGCAGGCAGGAGGCCACGCTGGAGGCAGGGAGGGAGCCCAGAGGTAGCAAGGGCAGCAGCCTCCACTCGCAGGAAAACAACCCCAAAGGTGCTGACGGACCCAGACGGAGGTCCCTGGAGAGTCCCCAGAGAGCAGGGACAAGAGGACCATTTAAATGAAGCATAAGCAAAATCTTAATTTTTTTCCAGGCCTCTCTTCCTGTGTTTTCCATAGGATGGAGCCCCAAGCTCTGGGTGTCTCAGGGACCTCAGGGCATTCCAGGAGACGCAACTCAGCCTCAATTCCTACCACGCAGAAAGAAAAAACATCTACTGCTGCCCACAGCCCAGAAATGCCTGGGTTACCTCGCTATGGCCAGCGGCGGACAAGAGAAGAGGAGCCTGTGTATTTTTTGGTATCTTAAGAAGTATACAAAAAGAAGTTAGTTTCTTGGAAATAAATCCTTGTGGGTAGTTATCCCAGAGGAGAAACTGTTAATAAGCTATCACAGAATAAAAAGAACTAAAGAACTTTCATTTGAATTGAGCATAAAAGCCACCTGAAACAGTAGCATTATCTTTAAGGTCTTTATAATGGAAGACAAAGTCTGCTTCTAAGCATTATCTGACCATTAAGGGTTGGGCATGTTTTGCTGATCTCACCTCTGAAGCCTATTCCTGGATCCCTCCAAGACATTCCTTCTGACAGTGCTTTTTAATCAGACAGAACCAGCACGGGATCCTTCCCAGTGCCTGTCCTGCAATTCTGCAAACTAATCTGTGCTTCATTTCCAAAAATACAAACAACTTTGTGCTGCCTTCCCCAAATACCCGTATGTTTTTCTATGCAGTCCCTGATGGCTTAACCACCTTGCCAGGACCTCCGCTCCTCGCGCAGCTGCTCAGACCAGGTGACAGCCACCTCGAAGAGAGCGGCCGGCAGCACCGAGATGAGCGGAGCAGCTCAAAGGGCGGCAGGGGCTCGGGTGCCCTGGGGACATGCGGCAAGGCCAGGGCGGTGACACGTGGCGACGCCCTGGGGCAGCTCACGGCCCTGCTCCCGTGGGCGAGAAGCAGCCGCGCTGCTGCCCGCCCACGTGCCACCGCGTCAGCGTTACCCCTGGAGCCACGCTGGAGCTGACATTCTGCTCAGCGAGTAGATTATTAGCATAAAGGTTTCAAACTTCTTTTTCTTTCTGAGCAATAAAAGCTGACCTAGGGTAGCAAGTGCAAGGCTGTGTGAATCACCAGAGAGTGAAGTGATAACACGTGAATTCAGCTGTAATCAAGGACCAACCCCACAGGTATCTAACACTCCACGTGTTCCAGCTCTTTAGCCTTTCTGCTGTACTTACTGGTGGGCACTGTGCAAGTTTATCAGCTGCCACCAACTGCACGTTCAAGTGTTTACTTTGGGACTTTCCTCTAGATTTAATCAGCCGCTGCAAAACCTGAGAAACGAAAAGAGGAAAACAGGAGTGTAAGGATCACACATCTCCAGGGAGTTTTCAGAGATGGACATGCTACTGCAGCCAAAGCTATTACATTTAATTAAATGGATAAAATATTGTCCTTAAATATAAACAAAAATATATTTCTGGTAACCTCCCTGAAAGCTGTGCATGTTTCTCTCTGCAACACATTCAAATGCAACATAAGTAGTGATTTTGCTTTATTTCATTTTAAGTAATAGGTTATTTCTGACAAATGTAATCTTCTAGAGGACCAGTAAAATTAGGGAATTACACTGTATTGACTGCAGCACAACAGTAACAGCACGTTATGCTGTGTAGCAATAATGCAGTCAGTCTGTTCACAGGTACATATCATTTTAACACACTCAGTTCATATTCCCTCAATATTTTTTCTTCTACTATGTTCATGACTGGAATTTAAGAGGTGGGAAAAAATAGGAATTCTGCATTATTTCTACGTGAACCCTCTAAGAAAATACAGGATTACAGAACAACAGAGTACTTTTAAGCTGGAGGGACCTCTAGAGGTCCAGCTCCTCCGAGCTCCCTGGCTGTCCTGGACAGACCCCGAAGGGATCGCACTGAACAACCACCCCCTGGACAAGCCTGTTGTGGTGCCCAGGGCTGCAGTGCAGTTACTTGTTTTGTTCACTTCTCAGGATCTTAACCTCCAGCAGCTCCAGCAGCTGCGGCAGAGGACCTGCCCTGGACCTTCCCAGCCCCAGCGAGCTCCTCCTTCCTCTCCAGCAGCAGGTCCCGAACCTCTCCATCTCTTCATCCATGGAAACGCTGGCTGCCTTTCCATGGTGAATTGGATTAGATGTTATATATTCAATAAAGGTCCTTAGGGATGGAGGTTCTTTTTAACAAAATGCAAGCCAAAACTCTAGCAGCAGACAATATCATGGGGCAATTCACTGTAATATCCACTTTTGAGAATCCGTCCCTTTATTCTTAGACTATTCCCTTTACTTCTTGCCTTTCTGGAAACACAGTGAAAGATCTGAGGCAAATTATTCCGTAAAAAAAAAATACAATCATAGCCATCATTATAAAAAAAAAATTCACACTCATGCTCAAAAAAAAAAAAAAAAGATTTGCAATAAATTGCAATATAGCAAAGTTCTTTTCTAATTGCACTCTGTGGGAATTTCATCAAATCACCTTTCCAAACAGATACTGGCACACCTGTGCCACCAGTGAACACCGTTAAGACTTCTTAGTCCTAGTGGATTTCCTTTGGCTAGTAACAGAGTTGTAATTCATTAATGTAACCTCAACTTTAAAAATATTTTAAGATATATGTACTATGTTAAAGATGAAAACTTTTAATACAAAAAAAACATGGTACATCCACGTATCATGGTAAAAAAGCACCCATGCCCCAGGCCAGGCAAGATATTTCCTTCTGCTGTGCGTTTTCTGGCTGCTGTTGCCCTGCTAGCAAGCGGAGCAGAGTGTGACCCTGGTGCCATGGTGGCCAAGGGAAGCTCCGAGCTAAGCTAGGGGACAGCTGCAAAGGCCACAGCCAGCGGGACACAGTGCTGTGATCCCAGCTCTCGCCCTTCGGGAGCTGCATTAGTTTTTAGATGCTTTTTAGATGCTGCAATTTGGTTTGTGCTGGATCCTTCCCTGGGTAGGCCAGGATGACTATCTTAAAGAAATAAAAATGACTTAATTGGTTTTCATGTCTTTTGGGAAGTAAGTATTCTCCGTTAAAGGACTGACAAGGCCTCAAACATTTGGTGCAGTGGGCAGTGGTGTGAACTAACCACGATGCCAAGGACTGAACTCCTCTTCTTTTTAAAGTGGTCTCTCCATGTGAGAGTGAGCTCAGGAAGAAGATAAACAACACCCATTTCAAGGAAAGACAGGAACTGCGAAGTGCTGAGTAGCATCTTCCCTGCACGCTGGGCTTAATGCAGTACTAGTTAAATACTTAAAAGCAGCTTTAAGTTACACAACCAACTCCTCCCTCTTCTCCAGAGAGGGAAACTGGAAAAAAGAAATGAACTGCACATGACAGATCTTGCTCATCAGTACATGCACTTCTGGAGGCATAAAGCAGTAGTGACAAAGCTGTAGAAGGATCTGAGCTTCAGGCTTGTAGTGCAGCTATTGCTGGAAAGGAAAAAGAACCTATCCTGCCTCTGGGATGTACATATTTAAGTGTGAGATGAATTACCTTTGGAGAAGACACTTTAACATGGACAATAATTGGTGCTAGAGATGTCTTGATAAGTTGTGCAGGGTGGTTGATTGTGTCTGCATCCAGCACAACCAGCTGTAAGGACCTGGCCAGCTCAAAGATTCTTTCAATTTCGCTCTGTACTTCAGCTAATAAGAGAGGAAAAAAGTGTCCAAGTCATTCAAACTGAGCATTATTTAGACAAAAATAAAGTCATTCGTTTACATTGACTATATGTACAGTTTAAGAACTCCACTGTAACTTCCACAAAACAATCTATTACTCAACGATATTTTTTTAAAAGAAATACTATCTTGGAGAACATTCTGCTGCCTGAAAATATGTAATTACTATACTGACTTATAAGATAAATGTCACCAAGCCATTTGGTACAATAAAATATATGTTTCAAGTAAAACAAAATACACTCAAGTATATTTTTCAAATCTTCTAAATAATTTACAATAAAACTGGTAGAATATTATTTAAAAAGACACTAATGGCTATGCTCACATCTAAACATTTTTATACAAAGAAAAGTAAGAAACTTACTCCCACGTAAGTGCCATTTCTGATATTCATTGTTCTGATCCTTCTTAATCATGCACATCGATGTGAGGAATTTTAAAAGGATAAAGTCAGCACAAATAAAAGCCTCTAAATTTTACTAAGAGCATTCAAGAAAGTTGTATGTCAATAGTTCAGATGCACTTAATTTGCCTGAGTGCTGTTCCAGAAAGTTCTGAAGTACACGATTACTTATTAAAATCTACCTTAAGTCTTTGGCTAAGACCTAACACCTTGGTGTTTCAAAGTTCTCCCTAACATGTCCCTATAAGGAGTATTTCTAAACTAAAGTTTGTCCTCTTAGCAGTATTAGCGATGTAACAGAAATATCACTTAGAACTAACTCTACCCCTATGTAGGTCTCCCACAGAGGTGCACAGCCCCAAAGGGACAAGGTCTAGCAGATCCTGCTCTCACCTTGGCAGCACCTAATTTTGGGGTGGTTGATTCCCACATCAGCACGACAGCTACGGGTGGCACGTCTTACCTCCTATCCCATATAGAGAGGGCTGGAATGCAGCATTCCCATAGGGCACGGAGGAGGGAACGTGCCTTCCACCTGGGCAGGCAGTGCCGAGCCAGACCTCTCTCCTACCCCTTTCCTGAGGACAGGCACTCGGACAAGATTCAGGGCCCCTCCTGCAGGCAAACTGCTGGGCTCTTTCTCCTAAAAGCTGAGCCGGGTCCACGTTTCCACGGCCTAGAAAGGCCTTATCTAGTTCCACAACCTAAACACCCCCTCAGAACGTCACCGACTCGGTTTAAATGTCTTTCCTTCCTGAGGAGATCCAAACCCAATGCCTTTTATCTCCTGTGAAGATGTCCCAGACACCACACTATTGTTGTGCAAATACATGCACACAGATTTCCACCTCTAGTGGAAAAAAAAAGCTGTCCGGATGAACTGAAATTCATCTGGCCTGCACAGCCCAACAATCCCAACAGTGGGAAGACCAACACCCCAGTTTCTGCTCCCTCAGCTAGACTGGAACTTTAATAAGTAGCTACTTAGTGTGAACTCTAAAACCAGTCCCTGGGTCAGAAACAGAAATACATTTCCTTCCCAACTTGGGGGGTGAGGGCTCTGCAGCAGCAGGTGGTGCAAAGTTCAAAGCACCAGTCTGAGAATCAGCAGCTGTGAGACGACATCACACCAAGGAGAAAGCTTTGAACTCACTATTTCCCTCTCCTGCCTACATGCCCTAACTCACCTTTTGCAGATAATAGCTACAAAACTGCTTGTTCTAGTCCCTGTAATTGCTTAATGTGAGCATGAGGCTAACAGGGCATTCCACAGATAAATTTTGTCTCCCAACAGTGTACATGAAATTCAGCATTACATATAAAAATCTTGTCATATAAATTCAATTCTAAATGCATCTTACATCTTTAAGGCTGATATCCTGCCACTCTCTCCCAGTATGGAGCTATATTCAGAATTATACCTGTGTCAATGTCTTACCTAAACTGGATCTTGTATTTGACCGTTCAATTATTGCCCTCTTGCTTGGATTATTTAGAACAGACCTCTTAGCAAGAGAAATGTCAGCTGTCACTCTAGTTATTGATATCCTATGAGTAAGAACACAGGACAGAACAAAACACAGCAGTCACATTTCCATGGCACTGTGCATGACACAGAGCTACATTCCACTCCGGAGTGCAGATACGACACAGCACTGCTCAGGCATGCTCTAGGGCTCAGTTATAACAGCATCACAGTACAAATAAGGAGAACGTCGTGGAACTGTGCAACATTTGCTAGCACATTTCTATTGTCTATGTTATTGCAGACTCTGGCACAGTTACTGCTATCTTAGTTAATATCCTGAGTTAATTTTGCCCGTCCCCAATAGGAATTTACAAAATACCATAAATATCACAGGTTAAGGCAGGTCTCAGAGTATACAGAACAACAGGAGTCACAAGGGTCGTCACACCTCTTCTCCCAAACAGTCTGTAAGCCACATTTCTGACAGTTGAGGAAGGAGCATTTGGGTATCCAAGTAGCCCATGTCTCATTTCTGAGCGCCCAGGAGCTGAACAGCATGGGCTACTTTGGGCAGTCAGTCCTCCAACAGCCACCCATTTCACAGTCACAGAGCTGTGCCTATGGGCTAAATGACTCGCTCAAGGACAGCTAGGAGAGAAACAAGTTGAGCTACAACTACTTGTACCGCTGGAGCCTCCTCTTTTGCTTAGGGCAGGCTATGTTTTCCAGTCTGTCAGGGAGCCAATGAGACCAGAGGTAAGTGCCTTCCTAGAACTTGTTCATGAAGACAGAACTGGGAACAAAGCAATTCCAGGCCTCCATGCCTGAGCATTTCCCTTTAAATTGGATTATAAAATAAAGAGTGCACATTCACTTCATGTAACAACCACCAAGGAGGACCACAATGCCGCTCCAAAGAGCCAGGAATAATGAGAAGAAAGCAGGGACTGGCAAGCACTGCTCACAACACGAGCGTTTGGCAGCCCTAAATGAAATTATCACATAGAGAGCTAAAAGAGCAGAAGCATTTTTCCACATAACACATAAGTTTTTGCAGAGGATATAGTAGAGGCCAAAAATATGATTGGGTTAAAAAAGGAACAGGACAAATTCATCTCTTACAGTCTACATGTGGCTAGAAAACCCCACAGTCTAGAGCACATCTCTGGCTCAGGAAGCTCTAGATCTCTGACAAGAGAGGAAGGATAATAAATCCAACAGGTGTCTTCTTATATTCTTCCTGCAGATGAAAAAGGAGGAAACTCACAGAGGCCAAGCACATTAAGAGATGGGAAGGGGTCCTGCGAGCTCAAGTCCTGCTGAGGAGGTCTTTTGAGAAGCTCACTGCCCCTGGACACTCATTTCTCTTGTTGGAAATGTGCATCTGTCACAAAATTGCAGCAGAGATAGGAGAAAAATAAATAGAAAAAAAGGAAGAGGGGAAAAAAAAGACTGCAAAAACATAAAAATTGGCATGAAGATCAAGAAGCAGCTGAAGTTCCTAAAACGGAACCGAATCCATTTTTCTAAAGTCATTCAGATTTAAAACCTATTGTATCGGCTTGCTCGTGGCATTTAGCTCCTTCACGGTTAAAGCCCACACTAGTTGTCAGGAGCTTCATAGCCACAGGGCTGCCCCCACCCCTGGCAGCCCCTCTCCCTGCGGCCCCTGCACAGCCCGACAGCAGCGGGGGCCGGAGTAGAGCCCCCGCTCACCTCTGCAGGGGCTTGAGGGACGCTCCGCGTCGCCTGCTCCGCACGCCAGCACCGTGGAGCGGGGAATGCTGCTCCATACTTTTTCTCAGAGGGAAGCAAGAGCAGAGAGGTTGCTTGGGAGCAGGGGGCTGCATGAGCAGGATGAATGAGCAGCCTATAGAAACGCTCAAGTTAACTGCATGCACAGCGCCCCGTCCATCTGCTCTTGAATCAATCACTGCTTTTGTAGAACTGGCCAAAATCACCTCAACTGGGCAACTACAAATTGGGGAAGGGAACAATACATTTTGTAAAGTTGCCCATCATTGGTTGTTTTGCTAGTTCACAGGTTAATTCAGTATTTCATTGCACCCAAAAGCTACTCTGCCTGCAAGTCCTACTCCAGTTCTTCTGAACAACAGACAATATTATTTTATTGCCCAAGCGCTAGTGTTTTAGATATATTCAAGCCTAATTTACTCTCATGTATCAACAGTAGAAGCTTCTCTACATGCAGTTCCAATGCACTAATCAAACCAGGATGAAGAAGAGGCAGAACATCCCAAGGTGTAGCCGATGCCTACAACTATCAACAAGTTCCTGTGGAAAGGAAGAGAAGATGAGGACCAAGCACACGTTCTTCATGAAGAAATCCAAACATTTAGCCCTTTTCACAATTCCTTGGGACGTTTTTATTTTGTTCCAGCTTAACAGGTTGAATTCTCTTTACAGCCTCTTACAGTCTGACACATTTCCCCTACATTTTTAGCTTTTAGCATTTCCGTCTTCAAGTTGCCTTTTAAAATATTTTTGGCTAGCAAGAATTGAAGAATTAAAAACTGATTTTCTTAGGAATTGGCCTGAAGCATCATTTCTGCATAGTGCTGAAATCTGCTCTGCTTCTGATACTTACTTCAGGGCTGGCGTGTGATTAGCTTTATTTAGAGAACAGCCTGTTGTAGAGGAGCCTGCAACTTAACAAAAGGTACTGGGGTGAACTTCGTTCAGTCACAGCAGCGTGAGAATAAAATCAGAAGACATTTATATTTGGTATCTGTCGGCTGGGCTAGTCCAGCGACACACAATTGAATCAAAGCTTAAGAAGAATTTTATATGCGCAGAGAACTGTGAATAAAGCTGCAGCTGCATTTGCAATTAGTCATGCTTTGCTTTCTCAACTGTTCCATAACATCCCCAGAAGAAACTGGGGAGCTCTTGGAAAGTTCTCCATTTGCTCAAGCTACCTGCTGTGCAATCAGCTCCGCTGCACTGCAGAGACTTGGGAACCCTGGACAGGGGCCAAGACCAGGCCAGGAGCTTCCCTAGGAGGCAGAGTTGCTCTGAGGCCCAGCTGGACATGAGAGCAGTGCCACGCGGCACCCAGGCTGCTCTGACGCTGCGGGGCAGCATCAAAAGCCCGAGCTGCACAATACCATCTTTAAAGATAGGATGGTTCCTTCTTTGTGCCCTTACCACCTTTCATCTAGGTTACGTCTATAGTTTCAGTGTGAAAAAGATACTGAGGCAGTTATTTAGACAAACCTAAAAAACCTTCTACAGACATAGCAGAAATAGAGATATGTGCACTTTTAAAAATACGTAAGTTATGTTTCACCCCAGAATTGGCTGCATTTCAATACTGATACAAAGTTGGTGAATCAGTTTTAAGCATGCATCAATCTTCTTACATTAAAGAAGTCTCTAAAAATGTTATTAATACATGGGGGAAAAAGCACGAGAAGGACAGTATTTCTCACCTCCCATCAAACCTGTGCTTCAGGAAGTCAAAGAGAGCTTTCTGCATCATGTCTGTCACCTTTGCAGAGGTGAGGGAGATTGAAGAGGAAGGATTGACAGGAAGAAAAAGAAGTCAAAAGTAAGAAAAGAGGTAAAAGCTAAGGATTCTGCCAACAACCAATACCTTCTATAGGCAGCAATCATTCAGTTTCCATGATCTTGGCAGCATGCTTTTTAATAAATACTTGCAAGTTTTCTGACTCATTCTCTAAAATGTTGAACGGAGGATGTGAGAGTTGTCACTCCTGATACTCTTGCCTTCATTTGCACTGAGATATCAGAACACTCCTCATGAACTTCTATCACAGCAACATATGCAACAGCTCAAGCACATGTCAGAAACTTAGGAGAATATTCGGATAGAACAGGTCTTTTGTTTTTTTTTCCCCTCCAGTTACATTATTAGAATTGGTAGTACTTCAGTTACAATATTTATCTTGTTTGATACTGTTTTAACAGCAGCACAAATAATCTCAGTGAGGCTCACAAGCAAAGAAAAAAAAAGGATGTTTTTATTCCTGTGCAAGGGGAAACACCTGAGAGATGCTTGACACCAATAGCTGTAGTCTGCTTTACCGAGTGAAATCTCTGTCCCTCTTGGTACAACTCAGTGACATCTATTATCCACTAGTCTAGACACGAATTCAGTCCAAGCCTTGAGGCCTCTGACAGCTAACTTCTCTGTGTGCGTGTGTGTGTGTGTTTTTTTTTAAGTGGTTCTTACAGAATTTAGTCAGAAAAAAATGTCAAAAGAAATTTCAAATGTCAGGAAATGTCAAAAGAAAATGTATGTTGCGAAGTAAGATCAGGTCTCTGTTACATAGACAACTATTTAAAATTAAAATTAATATCCCAACTCCATTACCATTTAAAAGGGCATTTTACACACTGTTGTATGTCCAAAATGGCATAGGTAGTATATTTTCTTATGCAGGGGGTATTTGTAGACGGGCGTGTATTAATGAAGAGCCCTTCTCCTCACAGATTTGGGAGTCCCTAGAGTATCTTAATCCATGCTGCAGCACCATGAAAATCATTGGATGAAATCTGCTTATTTTAAGAAACATCACCATAAAAGGCAGAGAGTAGCAAATGAAATTCACAATTCCTGCTTTGCTAAACAACACATTTAATCACTCTTAACAAAAAAATCTGATGCAAGAACACTGTATTACACTAATAATAGTACTATTCTGCAATCTTCCTAGGACTCATTACCTTAAAAACCATTCCAACACATTTAACAATATCCTATAAAGCACGCATAAAATTAATTGAACTAAATGAACTGTGTCTTTGATTTTATGTTAATTTAGTTTTCATGTTAATTTAGATCCTAATTCAGCAAAGCATTTAATAGACATGCAGGTATTCACCAAAATGTCCTGCATAAAGCTTAAGTTCACATTTAGCAACTATTAAATGGTCTTTGGACTATAGGCTTCCTTGTCTTTACATTCCAATATAGTAATATCATTAGGAAAAAAAAAAAAAAAAGGCAGGAAAAAATACTGAAGTGATAACGATGAGTTCCAAAATTCTGGTATTGGAGAATAAAAGTGACTATCCTGGAACTGTCTAGGTACTTGATCTGCCGATACCAAGTTTTACAGGAAGATGTAAAATTTTCATAAATGATATAATGACAGAACGATGTCTTTTTTACATTCAAAACACGAGCTAGTTTAACTAGCGTTGTATTTCTATATGGAAGTCTAGTTAATTGACTCTTGTAGGTTTTTTTTTTTCCACCTCTCCTCTCCTTCTTTGTAGTGGACCTCAATTCTCTTTTGTTTCTCCTTAATCAAGTAGGAAATGAACTGAAAATCACGGATGCACACTGTGTTTAAAGAATTGCAACTGCAAAGAGAGTTCTGGTAATTATATTACCTACCTTTCAGCTTAGGCACCACAAACAAGAGGCAGATTCTGTTCTGATGTAGCATAGAATAAAATTCACTGGTACCTCACCCAATAGGTGCAAAGTACTAGCCAAGTTCCTAGGCCTTATATGTAATCTTCTGACTATTATATTAGCTCAGATCACTTAAAATTGCTGTAAACCAATACTAGAGATTAAATATAGTATGGAATCATGGATAAAAGACGTTAACTAATTGCAAATAACTGGAATACATACCTCATATCCTTTCAGTGAGGGACCCACTAAGACAACAGGCCTCATCGATGGTACTACATCATATGGAGGAACATGTTCTGTCTAGAAGAAAGTACCCCATTAGATCCCAACAACGCATTTTTCATTTCATCTAGGATGAAAATCCTAGAAACTATGACTACAATTAATAAAAAAAATGAAAACAAAAATACTTACCACTTTTTGTTTCTGTTTTGCTAAAAGAGCAAATGAAAATTTGGTTACATATAGTATGCATAATAAAAGTAATAATTGCAAAAAAAATCTTTGGTTATGAATTTTTGACTTCTCTCACTGCATCTCCCTTCTGATCAACTCTATTTTAATTGGTCACTTCACTTGATTTTGGTGGAAGCTGCCATTTTTCTCAAGTTTTTTCCCCGCGATCCCTTAGTAGCTACTACGCATCTGGAAATAAATGTCTTTTCTCCACCCCCACATGCAAGCACTTCTCAGGGGAATATTTTAATATGTCAGCAAAGGGAGGGAAGCCCACATCCTTCATATGCAGCTTTTAAAATAAAGTGATTAGAAATAGCAACACTTTCCTTAAATAAAGGGCTGTCTTACCAGTAGAAGTGGGAGTGGCTCGAAATGTGCCAGAAACCATTTCTCCAAGACTGGAAGAAGAATTCCCACTTGATTTCCTAGGACATCACAAAGAGCCCTGTTAACTTGTGAGGTATCAGGCATCAGTTACCCACCCACGAAGAAGTAAAAGAGGAAAGGAGGGAGTCTTCACCCACATGTGTGTTGTGAGAAGACTTTCCTGGAGTGAGACATGAAGGGCGCTAGGCACGGACAGAGGGACACCAAGGCAGCAGGGACCACATGGACCTGAACGTCTACAACGACTGCAAATGAAGGCTAGGAAGGGAGAGCAGATTCTACTGTAGACTAAGCAAAGAGTTTCTGCAATCTGCCCACTGGCTGGAAAAGGTGTCATTTCTAGTCACAGACATCTGCTAAATTCATCACCCACTGGACACACAATCCAGCTCTGCACAGGGCTACCTATGGACAATTCCAGTGACCTATGGGGTCCTACCAGGATATGTGTATAGGTCCCTTTGGAGGTTTGGGATATTAACTATTGGTCTAAATAATTTTCCCTGTGTAGTAATGCTGGTGTAAGTAGCTCCTTTTTCCTTCCTCCACCATCCTCCTCCGGCCACTCATCCAGCCCATTCCCTTCCGTCCTCTTCCTGTACCTCGCACCCAAACAGAACTGTTTGGGTGGCCTGGAGCAGCAACCGACTTGTGTGACGGAAGCAAAGAAGGAAAAACGTTCGCATCAATCAGTGACCTCATCCAGATCGTTCCACTGTAACATAGATGATGTTGCAAATAACTGCTAGTGGTAGTTGCCAAGTTGCAAGACTCAGGAAACCCTCTTTAACAGAAAGTTTTCACTGCTTTGTTGGACAAAGTTAGAATTCTTTGTGATCACAGAGAGCCTGAATACTACAACTACTCGAAGTTTTTAAAGAATTCTTAAGATATAGACCCTTTATGGTTTTATGTAACAAAAGTGCTCAAAAATAAACTATTCATTATTTATGTATTGCTTTTAGTGCTATCATACAGATGCAGGATTGTTAGTATAAATTATGGAAAATCTTAATATATTTTTCTATTACATTATTCCCCTTCTCTTCTTCATACTTAATTTTGTTCCCGATATATTCCACAGGCGAGATTATAAAATCTAGCCAGGACGGTGATTCAGTGGAGGTTCACACAAGCAGAGAATGTGTCTGCTAACATGCAATACCTGAAACAGTACCATAAATACTCCCTAGTGTACATCTCTGAATCAGATATCCCTCTTTTCATACAGTGAGATACGCTGACTTTCTCTGAAGCCATTTCAAAAACTGTAAAAGTAATTCAGATAAAGCAGCTTTAACACTGTTCAATCATTCTAAGAAAATCTCCTCAAATGGCTTATCCTTAAAATGATTCTTGACCTTGATTAAGTATATTAGTATGCCAATTCTCTGGCAGTACTATATAGGCTAAACTATGCTCCTCTTATTGCTACTCAGTAGAGCTGGACCCAATTGCCTCATTCTGTGCCGGCTAAAGGCTTTGCTCTCCTTGCTATCTCTTGGAACATTTAAATTTCATTTTCAACTAGTGGGGTAATATGCTAGTAGTAAAATACATTGCATGTGCTCAGCCTATAAAAGAGAGACTTTAAAATCCAAACTGAGATTAGGAGAGATTCTGTTTTGCTTTCTAGACTTGTGCCTGAGGTTATTTATCAAGGGACTTGCAATTTCCACCTCCAGCAGCTGGGTACAAAAAAAGACAAGTTGGGAGATGAAGAGTAAGAGAAGTAGAATCACTAAGCTTACCTCTGTGAAATCCAAAAAGTTTCTTAAGATATAGACCTGTTTGGTTTTAGCCAAAAAATGGAAAAACAAAACAAAACAAAACGAAACAAAAAAAAACAACCCACAACCTTAAGAATACAAGAGTCAGGCAGATTTTGAGCATCAAGTTGACTAAACCCTGTAGGGACGTAAACTCTCTAGACTGTCAGGAACTTCTGTTGTTACTAGCAACACTAGCACTGTGTATTTCATCTTTCCAAAAGCCAAGAGACTTTTTTTTTCATGTTACTCAATAGCCATTTGGTGTGTCTGTGCTCTACAAATATGTTTTTTCATTTGGAATTCCAAATCAAACACTCATTCAAACACAATGTAATAAAAAAGCAGCAAGCGACCTTTGAATATATTGACCAGTGTCAGAAATGATTTTAAATTACTTTAAAAGGTTACAGCATTCTCACCCTCCATGGAAACGTCCTCTCTTCTGCTCCTGTTGAATGCGGATATTCTCCAGTCTAAGGGGGCTTGGAATAAAGCCGATCTCGCAGCCCTCTTTAACCAGCCTTCCTATCCACCAGTCATTGTTGTATTTCTGGAACACAGAAAGGTTACTAGCTTCAGTTCCAAATGTTTCATGTCCTAAACTCCCTTGTTTTGTTATGCACAATTTTTAATTTCACACTAGTTCATGAAATCAGACTCTCAATGAAGCCCGAAAACCCATCAATTTGTATTGAATTAAATGAAGTTAAAAGCTGTCAGCCAGTATTAGGAAGGTTGATGTCTCCTTTACATGCAGAGAACAGTTTAATGGGCCTGACCAACTGCTTAACACAGTGATAGAACCAAATGGAGAGTTGTGCCACCTCTCTGCAGAGAGCCTATTCCTAATGCTACTGTCTAGAAGTAGCTAAACTACTTGGATGCTACATTTTCTGTCTATGAGCGTTGAAGATACGTTTGCCTTGAGGCAGAAAATTTAATAGATACCTGAAAGCATAAGATTTTACTTTTAATTACCTTTAGTAAAGTGCATTTTTCCCTGCATTCTTGAAAATTTGTCCTAACTTTAATGATGAAGAGATAAAGAGTGATATCACACTGGAAAAAGATTTGTTGCATCTGGCTGTCGGCAGAGCTTTTGAAGAATAAATTCTTTAAAAAAAAAAAAATCAACTTATACTCTGCTATACCTATACTCTGCTATTCTTCATTAGATACCTCAGTGTCCAAAAGAAACATTACTTTTCACAACAGATCTTCAAGTAATTAAAATCAGAATGTGTGTCAATACTGTTTTCATGCTCTGAGGAAACAAGTTATCTGCACCATGAGTTAGAAAGATATCAGAGAAGCCTCCTCTCAACAACGCTCTGTTCTACTGGCTCTGTTTTCAAGTACCTAAATTCCTGCTAAAACACCTAAGACACAGTGGCCAAATTGCCAAAGGTAAAAAAGTGACTAGCTGCAATCTCTGAAACACAGAGCTTCAACATCTTTGAAAAATATATTAGCCCACCTATTAGCACATACATATACACACAGACCTATTTATGTATACATTTAAGTAAAATGTAACTCCTCCTCTTAAAAACCTGCTCCCCATATATAGCTGTTATTTATGCAGAAGGGTCCATTATTTCAATTATTTCAGCTTTTTAAATATATTCTTATTATAGTCCTGATCCAGAGAATGTCAATGCAGAGAGCTTAATATTTAAAATGCTGCTTTTGTAACATACTAAGTAGTACATTCACATTCTTTAAATACTTCACATACTTCATCACTTTGCAGGATCTAGCATTCTGCTCTTGTAAATGAGTGAAATCAGTGAATTTAAATAAGTGTGAAAACTGAGTCATATCACAGTTACCAGTTATATTTTGTTTCTAAATGCAGGGCTTGAACACAAAAACCCTCCTTCTATTAGCAGGTAACGGACACCTGATTTACACTTCTATACTTGAGCCCAGAATCAGGGTTATGCTGAGACTATCTGCACGGCAGAAGAAGAGGAATGCAGTGAGAGGAACAGGAATATTTCCATTAGGTCATCACCTCCTCTATGCCATTCTTTGCAACCAGCATGTGGGAGGACCACAGTTCATTCCTGCTGGTTGCCTTGCCTCTGATGTCTCGTGCTTTGTCAGTAATTGTTGCCACTTCATCTTTTCAGTAAGTGCATTATGTATGGCCTTGCAGGAGACAGATGAGCTATACAGGACACATTCTGAATACAGGAACTCATCTGTTATTGCTGATGTTTCATCTTGTCAGTGGAGCGACCTTACTGTCACCTGGTTTACTGAGGTTCTAGAAAGGGGAACCACATTTGCTCTAGTCCACACAAGGCTGACAGATCACTGAAAAAGAAACTCTGCAACGCCTTTCCCATGCCCACAGAGATTCCAGCGTGGGGAATCATTCCTGAAATCACACAGAGCTCGAGACGGAGCTCCACACACCTGGAAGTCTCAGTGGTATCAGGGAAGCCCTCAGCACTGTGGAGAACCACCAGCAAGTCAGAGCGCTGGCCCCAGCCTGTGGGGGCACGAGCAACGGCAGTGCCCACATGAGGGCCAGCAACAGGCCAGTGTGGCTAGGAGGAGGCCTACAACGAGCGCAACCAAACTGCACTGCTGGGAAGAACAGAAAATGGTCCTGGGGAACTACGGGAGGAGAATACCAGTTCTACACGCAACTAGAGACAGCTTCCAGCTCCCCAGTGCTGCCACCTGAAAACTGTGACCTGTTTCCAGTAAAAATTAGTAAATGGAATGAGGGAATCTACTGCCACTCCTATGTCCTTTTGGGGAAGAAAGAATGTAAACCCAAACCTCCTGCTCTACCAGCAGTCTCTACCTCTTGTGATAAAGCAGGTGATTTCTCCTGAATATATTCAACCTCAAAGAGATCAGTGCTTTTAAGTAATTGTGTAAAAATGGTCAAAGAAAAAAAAATTAGTACTGAATACTCAAAAGTCTACACATAGAATGCGGAGATGAAAAATGTTATTTTGCAAGCTGCGAGTCTATACATAAACTTACAAAACAATAGGGGATTATACAAATTTGGAGAGCTCACTTTAGAAAATATTACAATTTTCTTCAATTACAACTGAAGTAAATATGCTCAATATGCAATGAAGCGAATATTTCTCTATCCAACTTTAGCTTCATGCTCAGGGCCCACTTACTCCTTTTTTCCTAATTTTGTATCTCTTTTGTCCTAGGGCCTCTTCAATATTTTCTTTAATTCTTCTATTATTCTCAGCCTCATTTTCTCTCTTACAGGGCTATCTTGTGCTTTATGCAGACATGGTGTAAACTGATGCTACGCCACATTCTGGTCAATCCTCTCCTCCTGTCTAGTCTCAGATCCATCACAAATATGATTTAATGAAAAAATCTGCATCTACCATGGTGAAAGGGATTTAAAATCTAGCAGGATGGAATTTCCTTCCACAAAAATCCAACAATAAACGGTAATATTCAATAACACCAGATAAAAGGCCCAGGGTGCTGGCACTCTAACAAGGATGACATACCACCACAGCATTACTAATCAGGCAGATGTGCTCTGCTCCGCTGCCTCCACTCAGCTCTTTTTTATCTGGTATTTCTCAGTCTTGACTGCTCAAATTGTAGCTCCTGGCAAGGAAAAAGGGAAAAGCTACTTCCTGTTTTTACCTCCTTAATATGTAGAAAATCCTTGGCATCAAAAGAGATAGCAGTGCTTGGGACAGGAACATCTTCATCCAGTGCTCCGCAGTAACTCACATTGGTCTTAACAGCAAATGCTACTGGTTTGGACTACAAATAGATACAGACATCAAAAACATGGCATAAAAGTGGTATATTTCATTTTTCAGAATGAAGAAATATTTTGGATCTAGGAGATCCAAACATGCCAGTTTCAAACATGCCAGATCCAAACATGCCAGTTGAGTTGTAACAATTTCATACAAGCAGCAGAGTTCAGCTTTTACTACAGATGACCTAAACTAAAGGGCAGTGCTTTGGACCGGTATTTGTACTATTGACACTACAGGAACACAACTGGAAACCTCCCTATTCTCCCTATTTTCACTCCCTATTCTACGCAAGGGAACAGTTCTGCCCTCATTTATATGAGGAGATCTTACTAGTTTCATCAGAGCTTCGATAAGAGAATTTGTTTTAGATAGTGGCTTGTCTCTGGGCATATTTGCACTGTCCTCAAAGATCTTGTTTGCAGAAAATTTCACCTGATTCCCAAACTGTTGCAAGAGACATCACCATCATTATAAAACAGAAGTGAATTTTAACATTATGCAAGTGCTAAAAGCTACGGAGACTGTTTATTATTACACCTGAAAAGCAGTACACACCTTTGCTCTTTCAAGCTGTATAGCTGCTTGCTGTTCCCTCTCTTGGCGGATTGCTTCCCTGTCTTCTTCCAAAGAGACATCAGAGTCCGAGGGTCTGCTTGTGTATGAATCTGCTGAGCCCTGAAAACAAATTAATGTCACTAAAAAAAGCAATATAACAAATAGAACATTCACCCTCCCAGTCAGAGTCATTAAATATCTGTTTACAAATTTCATCGAGTTTGTTTTATACTCTGTCTAGCAGAAAATTCTGCAGAATTTAGCAGAGAAATAATCTGACTTTACAGATCAGAAACATTTATTCAAAGCAAAAATCGCAAGAAAAAAAGTCCCTCACCACTTTCAAAGAATCTCTTAATTTCCTTACTGTCATGGGCCTAAAAAACGTAGCTGCAGGCACTGCACAGCACTCTCTTACAGTATTTAAATCCTGTCTCACAACCTTAGATTCAAGATCATGTCTTTGTCACAGGCCAGGGCACATCACATTCACTCAGGGTATTACACAGCCTGGCCCGACTCAGCCCTCCCGGCAGATATAGCACAGTTGTGTAAGCACCTCCCTGCCTGCTGCAGACACAGCAGCCCCAGTCATGTTATTAAAAGCCACTCAAGAGGGCAACACAAAAGCCATACGAGGAGATGAGATGAAATGAAAACAGCACGTTCGAGAAGAAGCCAAATGAAACAGGTTATCAGAGAGGAAACTAGGTATTGTCACAGTGTGATCCCTTGGCCAGGTCCCTCCTAGGCCACCGGCAGCACCTGAGTTTTGCGGTGCCTCCTCTCCCTCTCTCTCTTCCTTCCTCTCCTCTCCCAGAGCACCTGATACCACCATCCTGCATGGCTGGTCCCAAATGAGTTTCAGTGGGAAGCCAGAAGATTATCATCTTCTGATAACAATATTATCTTCTGATAATGATCTTCTGAGAGTGTTTCTCTCTTCCCCACCTTAGTGCCATATTTAACCTTCACATGTAAAACAGGGCGCTAACAGAGACGCCAGAATAGCATTTCTTCCCTCACCAAAGGTGAGCAGGGTCCAAATTCAGTGCCCTGAGATTAAGAACCAAGAGCAGACCAGAAGAGACATCCAGAAAAGGGAGATTTAACTTATATGGTCAAATATTCTGGTCCTAGGGTTAAACATTCTGGTTTAAGGTTACAGTCCGTCCTCTGTTCCAGAGCTTCCACTGATTCAAGCAGAGTGGATAAAAGAAGCAAACAGGGGCTACAAAGACAGAGCAAGTGCTAAGCAAGCAGTTAGAGAACCTTTTAAACATTTTGAAAAAGCGAAACAGAGCTGCTATTACCTTACAGACAAAAGTGGTTCAATTGCAGCAGAAAGCAGAAAGGAAAGAAGGAATCAGAGTCTCCAAAAAATAAATTAAAAAGCACGCTACTAAATACATGAAATACACGACAAAAGGAACTGGCATCTTTCAGGACATGTGAAGCCTGGGGCCAACTGAAGGAGCAGACGCTGCTCATCGCCCATGTGCTTTCCCACCACGTGCTTTTCCTCTTAGTTTTCTATGTCCTGGAAGGTATTTAAGAACAAAATGCAGAGCCCATCACACTGGGGACAGACACGAAGATGACATGTGGAGGCTGACTGTGGAAATCATGAGTGCAGGGTGAAATAGTGCAAAAAACCCCAAAGTGCACAGGCTCATACCTACATATACATATGTACCTTTCCAAATCCTCTGGATCTAATTGCAGCTCCATAGGGCGACTTGACAGAAACAGATAACCCTGCTGGCTGCAGAGCCCTGGCTTGCAGGGGTGCGTGTTTGAGCACTGACCTATTTGGTGCTGTCAGAACAAGGCAGCTTCAGCCAAAGGAGCTGAGCCTGCAGGGGTGCCCCAGGCTGCTCTCCAATATTATATGATACCATTCAATACCGTGCTGACATGGACTGGTGCAGTCCCACCCGCACGAGCCCTTCGCTACATGCCACAGCAGGCAGTGGGCGCCTTAGCTGAAGCGCTAAGGGCCCAGGCAGGGGTTCACGTTTCAGAGCCTGCCCGAAGCCAGGACGCACTCCCAAACGCTGCCCACGCGGGCAGCGAAGGCAGTGCCGGCCAAGCAGCAAAGCGGGCGCTCTGGAAGGTACCATGAGCACAGGACAAGGACCACGATGTCCCCAGCTGCTCTGAGCAGGGTTCAAGGCCGAGATCAAGGTTTCCTCTCCCTGACTCTGCCACAGCCCACACTGAGTGTGGGCAGACTTATGGGTGGGCGCACATCTACTCTTGCGAGTGATCCCACGGTCTCAATGTCATTGTGACTGCTGCATCCTACGCTCCACAGGCCCGATGCGTTTGTGGCCATGCTGGACTCCTGACAGTAGTGACTTTAGTTAAAAAAATGAGACTCAAAGTCCTTCTTTAGACTTTTGGGAACTAAAATGCCCCATAGCATAAACCCAAATGCCCCACAGAATCACAGTACTCCTTGTTACCCTCAGAGGTTCAGTTTTTAAGTATTTTCTGATCACTGCACAAGAAAAAGCATCACGTTTATATTTTTTATTGTTTTAGTTTAACATTTCTGATTGAAGATGAAGACACCAACATGTTTATCTATTGAAGCCTGTATAGCACCAAGTGCAACTCAGTTCTGGGCTGATAGCCCTTATTTGTAGAAACTGCAATAGATGTGATCACACTAAATATTAAGATATATACACTAAATATTAAGATATATGCATGCACTTTTCACAGCTGGAAAAACATACCTGACTGCCTGATCAAGCATACTATGACTGACTGCCAAAGCAAACTATGTTAGTAGTCTGTGGGCAAGTGAGAGGAACAGAAAGGAGAGAGAGGATATTTTTCTGTGCACCAAAACTCCACTTCAAATCCTGCTTCTACTTTCTGTATTTTCACATACCAACAAGCTCGTATAATCTGCTGATATAAGACCACAATTTCACATGGCAACATCCTAAATTCTCTCTCCTGAAAAATGACTCCATGCATGTGTGCTGAGCATGCAAGCATTGCGGGCAGGCTCACCTTCCAGAGCACAAAACAGAGTCCATGAATCAACGAACTAGAGTGTGAAACTATGTAGATTTTTGCTCCAAGATTAGGTTCACTTGGCACATACTATTCCAGGCCCAGTTATCACGCTAAATGCTAAACAATCTCAGCTCACAAGCATCCAGGAGATGGAGTGACCTGGTGAAGTGCGAATATAAGCCATGAGCTCAAAGCATGCATCTGATTTGGCCTTTGAAGGAAAAAAAGCTTTGCTAGATATATTTCACAGCCATTTTACCTTGCATTACTGTGAATTCATCCTTTAAGTCCTTTATCCATTTATTAAATATTCAACTTATTGAAATTCTTTCAATTGACTTATGTCAACTCAATATTAACTATTCAATTCATTCCTCTTGTCAGTCAGTATAGTGCAGCATTGATAAAAATCCTGGGGTTTCAGGTAATCATAATAATGTCAAAAATAAATGTATTTAAGCTAAAGCAGAGAGAGAGATGAGTCTGTTCATTCTGCAGATACAACACAAAAGTTTCTCATCACTCCCTCTTGCTCCCTGATGTGATTTTTCATCTGAGACTGCAACAAGGCAAGTGCTGAGCCCGTGGTGATGCCCAAGGTGCTTCTGTGCCCCTGTGGGGTCCCCGAGTGCCACACACACACACACAGAGCAGACAGGCCAGTCGTCCCGCTTGCCACAGGAAAGGGCAGAATAAAGAACCAGCCTCCAGGTGTGATGGTTTTGGAAGGAAAAAAAACCAACAAAGACTTCAGTGAAGTTGCGAATAAAATCTTTTCCAGTTGCCATAAATATACAGATCTGAATCGCTCTCTGTGTGACCATAATCTGCCACGCAGCTTGCGTGATTAAAGTTCCAATCCATTAGGAACTCCAATAAGGCGGATGACACGTAGGCTCTTTTGAAAAGATTTAAGGGGCTGCCGAGTCCATCACAAGACAGAAAGCGCTTCCAAAGCCGGGTCCCGACCAGAGAGAAAGCTTCCGCCTTGTGCATTAAGCAGAACAACAGGGCAGCAGTGCCTGACCGGCAGCATCCTGCTCCCGCACACACGATAGCCACAGGCGTTTGGAGCACGTCTCTCTTGCCTGGAACACGCAGACGCTGAGCATACATGGCACTTGCACTGCTTAATAACGCACATGTGCCCCTAAAGAGGGACTCCCGAGCTTCTGTACTCGTACAAACGCATTACCGCCAGCTCAGAGTCTGAAAATGTCTCCACAATAATAGGCTGCTTGGTTTGGAAATCCAAGTGCTCCGAAATGCCGAAGTGGCAGCAGCCTCGAGGCAGCTCATTAGTGTGAATGGTTTGCTGGAGTCCAAGCAATATCGGAGCCGGGAATAGCAAGAGGCATTTCGGGAGGGGGAGGAGGAATTAGCGCAGTCCCATCATGTCCTCACTCCTGCCTGCTGCTCTCCTGCTCTTCCTCCAAGTCCCTGTTTTAGCTTTTCAGCCTTCTCTGCAGACTTTGGGCAACCCAAGATGGTTTCACCTCCCACAAGGCAAAGCAAAGGTCCCAAAGACCATATAGGTGCTGCCTTGATGCTGAACACAGTGGTAATGCAGCACACCAAAAATCACCGCCCTAGGAGGAGGTCACAGCATCGCTGCAGGGAACGAGCAAATAGCCCCAAGACTAAAGCACTGCCCTGCTTAGAGCACAAGGTGTCCCCTTATTTCCCTACACACCTCTGTTCTGCTAGGCAAAAACAGAGACCAATTTCTGCTATCAATTAGAGGGCTCACGTCCTTTTTAAAATACTTTTATGGCACTGCATTCTCTGTAACCAAAAACTATTAGCTCTTAACTGTGTTCACATATTGAAAAAATAGTTCTGTTCTCCCCTGTGTTTCCTATCTACAGAGTGCAAGCAAATGCGACAGACAGCAGCTCCTTCTGCCTGCCTGGCATTCCTCAGCCAGAAACACTCATCCTTTTTGATCTGAAACAGCTGAGCAAAAGTTGAGTATTTGAGGAAATGAAGTATTTCCAAACAAGAAAGGATGTAGTTCAGTTTTAGAATAAAAAATTCTCGAGTATCCTTAACAATATCTCTTCTCATTTGTTTTTAAAAATAAGAAAAGAGAAAAGGAATTATTGTGAAACTCAAGTTGGTAGCATGTCCACAGCAGTCCATGAGCTCATGAAAAAGGGGCATCATTTGCTGTCAAAAGAAAAATCAAGAGATACCTTCAAAAAGGAAAATGTAGACATCTAACGAACAAAGAGTAGGAAAGAATCTAACAGGCTATCACCAAAGGAGACATGAAAGAAATCGCACGAGATCCAAGGGCAAGGAATAAGAAATAAGACGCCTCCTTTCGTAGAAATATCAGTGCTTTGTAGTACCAAAAGTGCTTTGCGGAGGTAGAAGAAACGCCAGGCAGGTGGTGGTCTCCTATTCAGTGCAAGCTTCAAGACTGGCATCAAGCAGGGACAGTCAAGAAAACATTGCAATAGATGTGAATGTCTTTTGCTCTTTTCTGATACTTAAGGGAAGAACTGTTCTGGAGTCTTTGTTTCGCCCATCAGGAACACGCTGCCTGAAAACGAAGGTTTAACTCGCACAGTAAATAATGATTCAAGTATCACATAATGAGAGGTATCACAGAATATAGGTTCTAACGTGTTTCTATCTGAAAGCAGAATCTGGAACTCGTGGCTGTTGTGAAACATTTTAAATAACAGAGTGGTCACTGCTGTTGGCATCGGTTGCTCACCTGGCTTCAGTGTTCAGTGCAGGCAGCTAAATTTAACCATTGAGCAGGTGATGTAACCAAGAGGCAAACATAAACCAGCAGGTACTGATGCCTTTGGCATGAAATCGTTGCAATCCAAGCCCAGGGCCAGGCGAAATCTCTCTCCATGATAGGAGAAACACTGCGGAGCTCTCTCCCCGTAGAGTCGGTAGAGACTCCTGCACGAAATCCCCAAGGCAGAGCTGGCACTGGGAGCAACAAGGGCAGATTTGACAAGGCCTTGGTCTTCTTTACTCTTGTTGCCTCGGCATGAAATCATGGAATCTCACGTGCTCTGGACCCCACAACACTTCATGCTGATCCAGAGGGATTATTCCTTTGCATTAGGGTTTTGCAGAATGAACCAGGGGTTATGTAGGGAAAGCAGCCCCTGTTTTGTTCCTAATATCCTCAAGAATCACAAAATCTGTTACAGCCACCATAATGCTACAAAACCAAGCGCACAGTGGCCCTTCTTCACAAACACGAGGCCAAGGGAAAATGTGAACGTGCCACTGGAAGCGCAGACAGGACAAGGGCCAGCTCCCACCCAAGCCAACACGCACGGAAGCTGCACAACCACTTTGCACCAAGTTCAGATCTGAGAATTAAATGCTCAGTAATGAGCTCCTTCTGTGTGTTTGGTAATCTTATTTAAGACAACTCATTAGGTGTCTCGGCAATTTGGAAATTACTAGGTAGTTAATACGTGTTTTTTTCTTTGTGAATACTAATTATAAGGAAATAGAGCATTTGTTCTAACATTTCTTTGCATGATTTCTTCCCCCTGCAACCTCCCCAAAGTTTAAAATCTTACAGCCACATCCTCTTGGTCACGCAGCCTTCAATTCAGCACAGCCTGGCTTTTCATCTAAGAAATCTGGTTAAAAAAATATTATGAATATATACATTTACTGCCAAAATAGCACCTCTTCTGCAGTAATGATTTGTATGAACATGTAAACGCACAAGATTTTCTGCCATACGTGTTGCCATATATATTCATTATTGTTGCACACAGAACAGTTACAGGTTGAAGAGCTACATAAACTAAAAAGACAACCCAAGTAGTTACTTGATATGCTGGTTATTCTAACTTTTCTTTCACTTTTGACAAAATTAATTTATAAGCATTTTAAGAAAATATACACTAATGATTTTTTTTTCAATTTCAGACATGTCAGTTTCTCAAATGTTGGTCAAAACTAGACTCAGATTTTTTTTTTTTTTTAGCAACAGAAAAGACAGCACAAACGCTTTGCTAAAAATATGAAGCTGAACAAAACTTTTTTGCTAGTTAGCTTAGCAGTGTTTGCACTCCCTTAGCTGTAAAGATGCATTTACACATTCCTGTTAGTAATATAAACTAATCCAGTATCTAATCTCTGGGGGCAACAACTACACAGAGCACACACATGTGTACGTGCACACACACACAAACAAAACTATGTCAAATACCCTAACAGCCCTAAAAGGTTAGTGATGCTGGAGCAAACGATGCCCAGTCCACCCCAGGAGAGGAGTTTTTAGCTCCCGTTATTGTTTGGGGCTATTGTTCAGCAAAGCTACCAAGCACGCGCTCAGCACGGCACATGCCCCAGTTCCTCTCACAGTTTCCATGCCAAGAGAATTTTCCAATTTCCCGGTAAGCACCTGCAGGAGGACTTGGCTCAAAGCATGGAAATCTGCTTATTCTTTTTCTACCCCTCTGTGAATTTAATTCCGGGGAGAGTGAGGGGCACCAGGAAAGGGGATTCATTTACGATCATTCTGCACAGTACCCCAATTTCGCACAGATCCTTCTCCCCTTCCTCCCTAGCTGGTCACTCTCTCATAGTTCAAAGGCCACCAACACCATTGCTGCAATAGCCACAATTTTATCCCTTCTTCCTTGAAGCTCCCAGCTTTTCATTCACCTACTTCCTATTGGAAGGAATTTACTCCTTGCAGAAGGCAAAAACAAGCTCACACAGCCCCTCAAATCACAGTCCTGCTCGAGTTTTAAATAAGAATAAACCCTGCGCCACCATCTTGCTGAGGACAACCTTCATCCAGCTAGTTGTACAAATCAAGCTGGGAGTTTGGGATTTTTATCCAGGGTCTTGTTTCAGCGGACAAGGAAAAAGGGTCCAGATTGCTTCTGTTTTTGTTCCATGCAAGCGTGTCCAACACTCGGCATGAAGCAGAAGCAGTAACTGCACATGGTGAGAGGCAGATTCATTTCTATCTTTCCTGCTCTGTTTCCTGGGGTGGACAGACCCAGAGCACTCCTGAGAAGCTGCTCTGAGGATGGAGCCAGTGGTGATGGAGCAGAAACTGCTGCTTACGCTGTCCTCTGTACCAAGCAGAAATTAGCAAGAAAAACTTTGATGCTTTGGAAAACAATTTTTGAAATTATTTTCACTGAAGAATAGAAATACAGTATAGGAGTCTTAAGAATAGGTCATGGTTTGCACAAAACAAATGTGAAAATTCAGGGAGATGCACAGCATAAAGCCAAAGCCCCTAAAGATCATGTAATAAATCATTACTGAGTTAGCCAAGAGGATTACAAAGTAACCTCTGCATCCCTGGAAACACAGGCAGACCCTGTAAGAAGGAGTATCAGCTTTCCAAAGTATGTCACAGGGGGCTTATCCCATAAATCCATCAGTAACAGTGAGAGGGTTTGCTGGAAGAGAGCTGAATTAGGATGGTAATTGTAACTCAGCTCCCTATTTGCCATAGTCCAGAATTTCGGACATCCAAGCTAACGAAACTTGCATTGAAAAGGTTAGGTGCACTGTCAATGCTTAATTTTTTATTAAATTCAGGGGGCAGAGCTATGAACCAAAATAACCAGGAGATCTTTCTCTCCCCAACTCCTGTTCTCTCTTGTTTCTGAAGATGTACCTTGCTCTCCAAATTCAGAGAGTTTTTGCAAAGTTGTGGATTTCCAAACACTTTCCAGTAGTCACATCCAATACACTGAAATAAGAACAGCATTCATTTACCAGCATTAGAGAGGGAAGATACCTCTGTCGATCCCCTCTAAGAAAAGGAAAAATTAGCGGGTCCAGAAAAAACAAGCACTTTGATTTTCCTGGAGGATGCTCAGCACCCGTTTTTGGCAGTGCCCACGGTGCCTTCAGGCACACATCCCCCTGCTCCGCAAGAGAGGAGCTGAGCAAAGCCACTTGCCGCTCTTTTCCCATCCCGATGGGGTTGCAGAGCCGCAACACCGGGGGGCTGGGAGGCAGAGCGGACACTCAGCTTGTGCCGCCCTCCTCGCCACCCGCTCTGCAACCTCCTGCTCCCTGAGCATTAATGGAAAGCACAAGAAGTGCAAGGAGGAGGCTCGCAGAATCCTCTCCTCTGCAGCGTTAGCTTTAAACGACTTTTCTTGACTTTCCAAAAAAGTGCCTCTCTTCTTAGCTGGCATTAAGGCAAAAAAAAACCCTCTAGCCCCAAAGCAGAATTTGTTCAAAACATAACTAATTTGAGAAAAGTGGTAATTCTCTTCTAGACTTCACTGTCAAAAGTATCAGAGCCACCTGCCTGTTTTCACTGCATGTTTCTCCTAATTTGAACAGTAAAATGGAAGAACATTTATCTTTTTAAGGACTTCAGCGTCCCAATTTTCTGCTGGTGCTGTGTCACCACTTCCCACACCATCAGGTTTTATACAACTAAAATAACCCAGAATATTTTTTTAAACATAAGTGGTTTAGAACATGCTGAACTTCCTCACAATGTGACAGAGAGCTGACTTAAGACCACACACTCATCAACAGTGCCCAAACAGCCAATTTGCTGACTTTGAAACTCATCCATTAGTTTGCAAGATACTTTCCCTAAATAACTCTCTTCTCCTTTTGGAGACAGGTATACAAAAAGCATCTGCAATTTTGAACCATCCCTAGCATCCTATCTCTGCTCCAGGTGCCCAGTTCAGATTTCAACTAGCTCATGCTTTGCAACCTTTCCCCCAAAACACTGTTGGGCAGTCAAATTTCATTCATTACAAGAGACTGCAGCTCCTCACAGTGACAGATTGTACTTAGGTAGCAGTGGCTTCAGACATCCTTCCGCAGCACTTTTACCCACCTCTTAGGGATTGTGCTAAAGACCCCACCGTGGCACACAGAACGAACCAAAACAGACTCACATCTTCAATGCAATTACGGGAAAATCACACTGTTTAGAATATTCACTCTGTTCAGTGAAAGGGAAGGAATCATGACCCACTGTTACTGAATTGCTGACATGAATTTCATGATGCTTAATTTAAGCCAAGCAACTGATAAGAGTCTGGACTAAGGTTTAGCTTGATGGGCTGTGCAGCATTTTTCATCAGCTGTCTGCTTACTTCCACAAGCTTCCAAAGTCAGAGGCCTAGAAACAGTTTTAAAACTTATAAATGAAGCTTACAAATTGAGCACTTCCCTACACCCCTCCTTTCTTTTTTTTTTTTTTTTTAACATTTTCTTTTTCCCAAGAATCTTCTTTTAGCTGCTGTGATCTCCACTGACTCTTTTTCTTTCAGCACAGATCAAATTCTGAATTCAGGTATAACTGCAGAACTCCCAATAAACCCTTACATATTACTAGAAATATCTTAGTTAGAAAATGTCCTAATTTTCCAAGTACCATGCACTTTGTATATAGTAGTTCCTTTCCCCGAAAACTTGCATGCTAAGAACTGTACTTGCAGAGAGCCAAATAAGAGGGAAAAGGTATCTTGCTCTACCTGTGTAGGTAATATCCGAGCGATACTTCATGAAACTTGATTGCTGTGATTAATCCAGCTCCCCAAGGACTGTGTAGGACCATGAGGTTACTTGAGTCTGTACTTTACTGCCCACTAAAAGTTGGGACTTCACAATAAGGGGACAAAAACTCAAGAAAACCCAATAGCAGCAACTCTTACCCCTTGCGACAGCTCTGCAAGCTCTGCTCAATAGCTATAGAGAGCAGGTATCCCAAATCATGAGGTTTTTTTAGCTGCTATTGTAAGCAACAGAAAAACAAGAGCTAATGTGTATTGAGTGTTACCTTATCTGTTCTGATTTGAGTATCAGCTCATGTTCAAAATGCACCCGTGTTTTGAGAGGTGCTTGTTACTTTCCTGCATTCTCATACTATAGAGAAGATTGGCTGAGGAGAGGAAAAGTAACCAACATTTTATTTGGGGAAAATTAGAAGCAAGAACAAGCAATTTTTAAAGGTCTAGAGTACCCTGGGATGGCACTGGCTAACAGATCTCTCTATATTAATTGTCAGGAAGGCATTGAGCTATCCAGGTAGAAATGCAAATCCAGAAAGAAGAAACAACCAAAATCCCATCAAAATGACAGAGTCTAATATTGGCTTCAGACACGACGACGTATTTTTGGCTTGTATCTAGGACTGAAGACATTTGTTTAAACTCTTATGGCTACCATGAGCTTATGACAAACTACTACTACTTTATATAGCTCTACAGTACTTGACTGTTACTTAGTTTAGAATTAGAAACTGTAAATGCAAAACCAATTTTTAATAACTGTCTCTAGTATTAAAAAGGCTCCTTAATTAAACAGCTTAGTAAAAATAATAACATATATTTAATGTTCCTTATTACTAACATCCAGTAAGCATTCCAACAGAAGAAAAACTCCTTAAGGAATCACTATCATACCCACAACCTCCTTGATGGGGCAAAAGCAATAACAGAGAAAGGTAGTGAAGATCTCATTCTGTGCAAAAAGCTCCTTCTCCATCACAATTCTCACACATAGTAACAGTGACCAACAGAAAGAGCAGGCAGGACAACTTCGAGCATTTGGATAGTGTTCTTTGCTGAAAGAAAAGAACAATAATCCTTGAAAGGAATGAAATCTGTCAGTGACTTGATGGATTTCAAAGTCTTGGTTTGCTCTAAAGCTTTTGCCCTTCTTTTGGGTACTGTAGATATACATTCGCAAGGAAGAACATCACTGCTCTCCAGCATTCTGCACGTACCTCACAAATGTGCCCTGAAATGCAACAAAAAGTAGGGAATGAATAGGATGCTGAAGTGAAGGCAAGTCTGGTCAAAGGTCTAAAAAACATCCAGAAAAAAAAAAAAAAAAAGTCCAAGGATCAGAATATTAAGACCACCAGAAAGGAACTCAAATATGAGAGAAGAAACCTCATTAAGTAGAGAGACTAAAAATAATACTTTTTAAGTTTTTCAGTGTGCACTTAGAAACAGGTGCTTTGACAAAAAAATCAAATGAGTCCATCAGCCAGTAACTACCACCTTCCCACGGACTTGTGAAACCAAGGGCTGGAGCCAGCAGAAAGCAGCAGGAGGGCAGCAGCTCCTACCAAGCACAAGCAGATCAAACCCACTGGTCCTCAGCTGGGTATGGAGCACAGCCAGATCCGGGGAAACAAGGAATTATTTAGAAAAAAAAATTACTTTCCATCCATTACTTTCTGTTACTTTCCATGAGGGGCCCAAAATCTTGGCAAGAACTTGCAGTAAGTCTGCTCACTACGGCAAGCAGGGTCTCTTCAGGTTTGCACCATCTTGTCAAAAAGACTGCATGTTTCTTTACACATGTTGATTTTACACAGTCTCCATCAGATAGATAAGCATCTCACAGAAGTCAAATGCAGTTCTACTCCTCGCATTTAAATCATTATGCCAAAAGAGTAAAGGATGAGGTAAGAGATGTAAACCCAAGACCCGCCAGCCCGACCGCTTGGAGCTTCCCAGTGTTTCAGCTGGCCTGCAGCGAAAGCAGTGGCAGGAATCACACAGGGCTCCACTCTCAGGTAAAAAATGCTTTGCCGGGGCAGGCAGCCTTCAATTTACACCATAGCTGTTATGATAAAATATTTCTAAGCTAGGACAACATGATTTGGATATAAACATATACATAAATACTCATATTTAGATTCTACAACAGAAGAGATTTGAGGATGAATTCAGGCATAGCTTATATCAATATTAATACAAAGATTAATAACTACTCCCCCCGAGACCTTTACAACTGATGAATGTAACTAATCACATCAGCACTTACTCATGCCTGGTATTTCTTAAACCCAGTTTTCAGTAGCATCCCACTGAGCAAAGTGGGATGCTACTGTTCAAAGTTCTCCCTAGGAAGGTGCATCAAAAGGCAAAAGTTAAGACAGAGTTTTAATGAAGTTTTGAGGGGGAAAAAATAACATGGATTTGTACACAACAGCTTTTTCCTTGCTGCTCAGTGAACACACTCGGTTAAGGCTCCTCCTGCTGTGTGCATTTACAGCCTTCGCACGTCAGGCCCCACTGCAGCCATCAAGGCCTCATGTCTGGACGTGCAGCAGCTCTTGTGGGACACAGAGTATCAAGCAACCTCCATGCTCCAAGGGCACTGCAGCAGCTGGCATGCAAGAGAGGTTTGTATTAAACATGTGCTTTCTTTAACGGGTTTTATCTTCAACTGAATGATTTTTATTTTATTTTTATACACATCTGCAGTGAGCATTGCAGGCCAGGAGCTCACTGTCTGCCCTGAGGGTGCTCACAGAGCACCTTGGGCTTGAGGTCTCCTCTGGGACCAGTTCTGCGCTAGCTGCAGTGGCTGTCGTGTCTATCTGACTTTCTGCAGCAGAAAACCCGCAGTAGAATTCAATTACTGAAGTGTTCCCTCTCAGTGTGTTCTGTAAACCCTCCTGGGTGCCATTAGCTCCGGGAGGAGGACACAGCTGCACGGTACTTCATTGCTGGAGTGCAGCTAAGAGCCTGAGCTCCAGCATCCCACACGAGCAGCACGGCTGCGGAACCCGTTGGCCCCACGGGACGCAGCCTCACGCTGTGCTCCAGCATCCTGCGCGAGCAGCATGGCCATTGGCCTCACCAAGAGCGCAGCCTCGCGCTGCACTCCAGCACCCCGCGCGAGCAGCACAGCCATCGGTGTCAGGTTGTGGCAGCACCTCTGCAATTTGGAGCAACAGAGCAACACATCCAGAGAGGGGGCTTGGTCTACAAGAAAGCCACAAGTTAAAAAAAAAAAAAAAAAAAAAAAGGCCTGTAGGATCTTTAGGGGCTGCAGTCTGCTCCCCTCGGCAGGCAGGCAGTCCCCAGGGAAACTGCTTTGTCCACCTCCTTCCTCAAACAGTTAAATGGGGGGACATTTGGTTCTAGAAAGCTGATTAATCTTCTTCCCCTTGCTGCAAACGAGCATTTTGTAATGCAGTAACTGCAGCTGAGCTAAGAGGCATCGCCACCAAAGGGAGAAATTAGTTAATGGCTGGAAGGAAGGGGACTTCCCTGAAATACATTAGCCCAGCTCCGCAGAAACTGGAGCGCCCAGCTCAGTTTTAGCTCCTAGTTGAGCTCTAGTCCTGACTTTCAGAGCTAAGGGGCATATGTGATTTCTATTGAGGTCAGACAGACTTGGAAACCCTTAGCAGAATCAGCGCGAGAAGCACGCAGTAATGATTCAGGACATACCTTCCCACGCATCCGTTTTCTACAAAATAACACTGCAGCAGTTTAACTTATTTATTTCATTGTTGTTGCTACTTGGAAGATATAGCCTAGGATCGCTCTTCTTTTCCTTTTGTAGAATATCTGACTATCCAAAAGAAAGGCAGTCCAGTTCTACTCTCTTTTTTTTGTTGTTGTTGTTGGGGGAATGGAATGCAAAATATTCAGTTCTCCTGCCAAATAGATTTCACATATCCTTTATAAATTAAATCCTTCTTTATGAGTGAGGCACAAGATACCTGGACAAATTTACATTCCTCTGAATGCAATTTCTTCCACTGAGCAGAAGTCCCTGGCATGCAGAGGAGACAACTACAAAAGCTTGTAAACAGAAGCTTCCTCTGCAGGCAACAGCAAGTGTTTTAAAGCATGACATTTTGGGGAGTCATGACCAAACATTTTAGAAGCAGATTTTAGAAATGAGCACATTAAGATTATTGCCCCAAGCAGCCTATAGGCATCGTGGATTATAGGTAAAATATTGCTTTAAATTGAGTGAGCACAGGGACATACTTGGAGTGATGTAGTCCAAGACCTAAGGTGCTCTGACCTTAAAATCTCTAAAAGCAGCAATTGTTCTGGACTGTTCTCAGCTAAAATCAACATGATCTGCAAAGTCCTCATCCTGCAAGTATTTTTTTCAGTAGTATACAAATTCATTTCTTCTAACTTCCAAATGTATTTAATCCAGTTATGAGGAGGTATAGTACCTTCTTCATGAAGCACAAGGCTTTACGGTGAATCAAACTGAAATCTATACTACTCCAAAGATGTCAGCTGAATTCTCCAGCCATGCTAGTGAGGTTAGCTTATCTGGAAGAGCACATATAGCACTAGCCACTCATGTCCTGTCTCAAAAGCAGTATTGAAAAAATGAGAGGCTCAGAAAAAAAAAAAACAACAATAGGCAAGCTCATCGAGAAGATGTACCAAAACAACAAGGAAGCAGTCTTCTCTGAAAATAAGAGAGAGAGGAAAAAAAAAAGAAAATACCATCACCTAGAACAAGGGGGGAAAAAGTTTACATAATGCAAAATACCTGTGCAAGTTCTTTCACAATACAAGCCTCTAGAGTAAATGAATGAGCTTGGAAATGTAGCACCTGACACCACTTTGTTTTAAAGTAATATGAAAAGGTTTTTCAACAAAATGGAAATGCAGATTTGGTTCAAAGAAAACAAAAGGAAACATTCATATATCATCTAATCAGGACGTAGCACTTGCTGCTACAGGAGTAGCTGAGCTAAAAATTTAACAAGGTTCTTGAATATTGTAGTAGATAATACCTCCAGCACAGTTACGAGCCATGGTGGCACCAAATCTGGAAGTGACACTTGATGGCACATTTCCAAGCTCACATCAATTCCTTCCATCACTTCGGCAGAGCAAACTCCACGTATCCCCTAGCTCTCTATACGACATATAGACACACCAGAAGATACTCTAAATTACAACTCTTTCCCTCTCTTTCACTTCCACTCATACTGTATGTTTTCATACAGCAGATCTAGCTTTTTAAAGGGAAAGATTATTTAATGTGTTACAAAAACGATTCCATTCCTGGGTGTAACACAACAGCCACTGAGCAAAGCACTGCAACACTTCATACCTTTCACTAAGACAGTCAGTGAAGAGAAACAGGCAAATTAAATCAGCATGGAAAAATGTACATAGGTAAAATACAGTTTGTCTGATTATTTTTTATATTCATTTAAATCCTACTCATTTTCTACTATGATCGCTATTAACAGTGCTAACTTCCAATATTCCTGTTTTCTTGCACACAAAGAAGTCCTGGGAGTATTTTAACTGGACTAAACATAGACTACACTGCCATAGGGATACTTACAGATTTTAGAAAACTTCAAAAACCAATATATTTGAAATAATTCTGTTCATAGCTTTCTTTGTGTTTGCATGCGTGTGCAATTTTTTTTAAACAAATAAAAATCTGAAGAAGCATACCTTATTATGAATGCAACTAAGTAACTTAATTCCATAAAAACACACCCTTTTATTCTGAAAAGGGTCTCCCCCTACTCTTCAAGAGACTTGGAACCACAAATAATGCTTAATTAAAAAACAAAATCTTCCCTAGAAGAATACTGTTCTCAGCCCAGAACCACCAGTAGGTTTAACAAGCAAAATGACACTAGGCCCCCTTTCTAATCAACTGTTCTTGTGGGCTCCTGCAAACATTCCTGTCTCTTCATGCTCCACTATGAGGGAATGAAGTCATGATGCTTGTTCATATACAGTGTGTGTACATGTGTGCACATATATATATATATATTTTTTTTAAGTTGATCAAGTCACCCAGAGGATAACAGCCTAACAAGCCCTGACCTGACTTTCTTCAATCTCATCCTGTCACCGATGTCACAACAGCTAGTGCTTGTTTAATTTCTGCCAAGCCAAACAGTCTTGTTTCCTCTCTTGCTGAGAAGGCAACTCGGGCTGGCCTGAGGGCTGGCAGGGACTGTCAGACATGGGTCACGTCCCATCCGCAGGTCCTAGCAGTTTTGTCTGGATATCCTGGGACACGGGATAACCAACCCATGATGGCTCCCGTGCCTAGGATGCTCCTTCATTCAGCAGCATAAAGGAGAGATCCTCAGTAACAAGGGAAGTTGCACTTACACCAAATTTGGCTTGTTCTTGCAGATAGACATGAAAATAGTGATGCTGATGCCTTTTTCTGAGTGGCATAAACTGATTTTTCTGTACACATGAATACAGTTCCGGGAACTCTCAACAGTGCAACACTGAAATACCACAGGGAATGTCCTATTCCCCATGGATGGGGTCACGGTGCCAGATCCATGAGAGCAGCTGACATCTCAGATAGGTGAGGGAAGCCCTTGCACAGGCAGCAGCATCAACTGCAGCTTTCTACTCAACCCCAGGGAAGAGGCAAGTCAGGACAGAGCTGGAAGCAAAATAACCCCTTCTGGGTGCAGTCCCGGCTTGCAGTGACACACAGTGCTGCAGTTCACATTCACACTGTGGCTCCTTAGTGTCCTCACACTAGCCAAACCTTCCATTCAGCTCGCTCAAACTAACAGCAAGGACTGCCTTGCTGGCAGCAAGGGCTGCCTCGATCACAACCATTACTCATCCGATGTTGGAGTCCCTTGGTGACACATTTGTACGGTATCTGCCATTCTGGGAGCGCACTGGGTTCATCCCAGAGCTTTCATCACAATGTTTAAAACAAGTCCTGTGGCATCAGAGTGAGCAGTACTTTGTGTCAAAGGAATGGCCAGCTACAGTTGCAACTAGATTTTTCCTTGGTGAGGTTTTCTCTGCGCTGGTCGTAATTGAAACTTCTCCGCCTAACTATTGTTTTGTCAGAATCTGATGTTCTCATGTTTTTCCAGAACAGACTGTTCTGGAAAAAATGAAGTTTTATCATTTTATTTCACAACATACATATTCTAGCAAAGAATAACTGATGATTTGTCAGAATACATCATTTTCCCAGGCAACAGACACACATACATTCTTCAGGGGATCCATTAATAACAGAAGGAGCATGGCTTAAAAATATCCTCAAGGAATCCTCTACTGAAGGAGGAGTTTGTGAAGACAAGAGAATAGGAGGGTAACCATTAGAAACGATTTCATTCACAGCATTTTTACAATAATAGACAAAAAGATGGAATGTTCTGAAATTTAATTTCAATTAACATGTCAGAGGCTTTCAGGTTGTGCCATCTCATGGGCAAGAGGTAAGTGGCTGAATACTTCGGTCATCTCATTCTGCAGCTCTTCCTCTGGGAGCTAAGGGTGTAGAAGGCCCATGCATGGCCATAATAGATATGGTTATTCAAAAAAACATCCTCCAGCTTCATACACACCAGGCCAAAGAGCATCCAATAAAGAAAATTCAACCTTTAAGATAACATAACTACTAACGCGATGCCATCATGCTCAGGACAAATAGCCCATAAGAAGCAGCAGAAAGTGCAAGTGCACTAATCTGTAGGAGAGTCAATTTTCAAGGAAATGTCCTAGCATGGAAAAAAAAACAAGAGAGGATGCACAGAGGAAATATATTCAGTATAAGCAGAATTGTCTCAAAATAGAAAGGCTTGTGAAGTTTTATACGAAGTGTTAGCAGCTCTTTCAAACATGCATTTCACCACTTCAGTGCAGAGCCAGATGATAGGGAATATTTTTTCTCCATGAGTTCTTCTGTGTTGCGGCAATAAATCAAATCACTGCCGAGCTGCATTTTCCATAATGGTGAAACAGCACTACCAAATAGCACCAGTTCTATCTTATATCCATTATATACAGTCTTTGTATTATTTGACTTAAAATGAAAAAACAAACAGACTTCATCAGCCCCTTGCGCCTTTCTCCCAGTACTTTCTTGCTCTCCTATGCATTTAGGACTATGAGATTTAAAAGAAAAAAAAAATGCTTCCTGAGCACCAGAGTAGACCCTGTAGCCCATTATTACTCCTTCTGTAACCATCATTTCCTCAAACACACTAGTTCTTTTAGGTTCTTTTGAAAATAATCAGTGTGTATAAATACCCACGCCAAGATTCTGCTCTTGTAGAGGCTGAACAATCCAAACTCTCTCAGCCTCTTCTCGCACATCAGGTGCTCCAGGCCCTTCATCATCCTCACGGCCCTTTGCTGGGCTTGTTTCAGTACGTCCATGTTTCTGCTGTCTGGGGAAATCTCCTATCAGCGCTGAGCACAGGGAAAGCATCAGCTCCCTTAACCTGCTGGCAACTCTCTGCCTAATCCAACCCAGGATGGGCTTCCACAAAAAGCTTCTTATACATTATTCATACAAACATATAATAGATATATTGCGGTAGATCCTTAAGCTCTCCAGAGGAAATAGACCCAAACCATCATGTGCACAAAGCGAGTCTGTTGGGAACTAAGCCAAGTTAAGAAAAGAAGGAAACTTAAAGCTGGAGAAGGTAATAAAAGATGCAGGAGCCTGAAGGAGGCAGCCTGGAAGCTACTCGGCACACACTAACTTGGGCTGCCCCTCTGCACTTGGTGCAACAGAGACAATCCAATCTGACCCACTCAGGTCTCTAGATCTCCTTTTATTTTTGGAGAACTGTTTTCTTACATCCTCCGTTCCCAGAAGAAAAATCTTTGCTGATGCCCCATTACACAAGGAAAGATGGACACAAATATCTTCCTATTAAGTCATTCGGTGTGTTTTACTGGGGAAAGTGAGTTCACCCAGGCACATCCTTCTCCTTAGTTTATGAAACACAAACAACTAAAAACTCCCTCTAACCCAATCTTAATTATATATAGATGATATAACATCTAGAGTGACTTGCAAGATGCTGTCATTTGACATATGTCCAATATTAAGTTGTTAATGTGTGCTGTACCACACCTGAGTATAAGGATATGTTGAAGGCACGGCAGGACAGACCAGACGGTGCAAAATAAAGCACTCAAGCTGAAAACAGGTCACTCTTGGCATGAAAACCAGCAAAAAAGCACTGTGGAAAAATACAAATTGAGATCTGACGAAAGTTCGCAAGCAAATCTTGACACCACCTGTGATCCCCACAGAACAAAACGTTCAGCCAGCTAAGTGAGATTTTAAAATTAACTACTAGATTCTAAATGACCATGAGGGGCTGCCAAGCTTGTCCTGTTTGCAAAGTAATCTATATTTGTATAAGTTGGTGATTTTAAAAAACAAGCTCTATTACCTATGTAGATACATACTCAACAGGAAAACATCTAATAGCTCAATATCTTACAAGCAGAACATACGTTAAGAAGATAGGGAAGCAAATCACGGCACCAACAGACATTAGGTTAAGCTTTTCCCCTTGTTGTTGTCTGTTATTCTTGTGAGGTATCCCTTCAGCATCCAGGACCACATTCCAACCTCAGGTGCCCTTGAGTTCAGCAAAGGTCGTTTATGCTTTCTAGAAGCAGAAATTTTATAAGACTTCATTATTATTATTATTATTATTATTATTATTAAAGTAATCCACAATCCAGGATCAGCATATTTGTGAGAAGCCTTTTATCCTTTCATTTGGACTCTGAGATGATTCAAGAGCTCCCCAAAGCAGAATTAAAGCCATACTTACTTACATAGCTTAGTCCCTCACACGAACAAACAAGATATCTAAATATTTACAATCCTATAAACTACCTCAATCAGGTGAGCTCTTACATGCAATTTAAAATTAAAATTAATAAAACATTAGCTATTCTTTGTTATGTTTTTATTTTATTTCCATAACTTTTTTATTTTAATTCATTTTTGCAACCAAATAGGTACCTTTGTGTAAGGAGCAGACAATAATTTATAAAAAATACTTATGGTTTTTACTGAAAGTTTTGTTACGACTGTCATACTATCAAAACAACAACTTTAAAACAGCAAATAAGATCTGAATCAGAGAGAAAAACATTTGAAATGTGAACAAAATATTACACACTGCTAAAATAGCTTAAAATGCAAGAGCACTAGAAGCTTGGAAATTTTAGTAGTAAATAATGAGCAAAAAATTCCAAGCAAACTCCAAAACAGAACAGAATTTAACGTTCCAATCCCTGTCAGACAGCCCTATAAACACACAAAAATTGTTAATTATGTTAGTCATGGGAATCTATTAGGAACTACTGGCAAAGGAAAGACATTCAAAATTGATAAGAAATGAAAAATCTTTTAGCTGCTTGCAATACAAATCTGAGAATTCGGAAGACTTAACGGATAGTAGATGGGTAACATTTCTTATTAGTTATTCCAGGGACTTTGCCTATGCCCTGACATTGTTCAACCTTTTTGGATTAGACGTTAGAAAATGCAACCAACTCAAATGAGAAAACATAGAACTCTGTAGGTTTGAAGAGAACCATAACGTCACCAGTGAACGAGTGGCCCTGCAAACCAGGCTGCTTCGGTTCACAAACACATTTTCATGCACACACCTCCCTCCTCTGCAAGAGATAGTAGAGAACTTAGGCATCTCATGCAGATAAAGAGCCCCACAACTCGACGGCTTCCAAGATCACCCTCTGCTCTGTGAAACGAGACTCCTCAAGCTTCATCTCATGCACCCTTTCACATCACCCACCACAAGCAGCTTTCAGCAACTCACAAACTGTCTGTAAGGTTGGAAACTTGACTGTATTTTCCCTGTCCAGTCTAACACCACAAGTAATTGTACCTACAAATTAAGCAAAGGGTCTGGAGGCCTGAAGGCTCTTCTGTAGACTGTAAAGACAAGGTGTTCCACCAGGCTCTCCACTACCACAGAATCCTACCAGCAAACGTACTATGAAAAGAAAAATTTAATGAATCTCACCAGCAGCCTTCATCCTGTCCTGCAAAATCAATCAAAATGGTAGTTAGGCCTAGACTACCAACTTCCAACTTTCAGCTTGAAAATTTCAGCAGAGACTAGCGGAAACCATGCACCCAAATACCACTGAAATTCTCGGACCCCTTTGAAATTGGGGTCTTTTTCTGACAGCTGTATGAAGTCTAGTGCTGAATCTCAGCAGGATTCTGTAGAAAGATGCTTTACAAAATTTAGCATGATAAAACTCACTCCATTAACTAGTTCTCATAATAGCAGGAAAATGACTTTTTGGGCAGAGAGAGTGAATTTCAGAGGACAGTGCAAAAAAACTCCTATCTGAAGGGGGCTGCAGTAATCTGCTCTGCAAACATCACTCTCCTGCCCAAGACTATCAATTCAGCACCTCCCCTGTGAGAGAGAAACCAGGGCCCACCAGTTGCCAGCTCAGATATATTCACTGTGCAAACACAGGGCTGCTGTTTTATGCTGTAACTTCTACATGGATCTATACTTACTGCAAGCACTAATGTAGAATAGTTTTTAAGTAAGCAGAATGCAAAGCATAAATCTTTAAAACTGCACTCAAAGAGTTTTGTAGTATCATCACTGAAGATACTGAATGAAGAATGTTTCCATGTGAACATTTTGTTTATTTTTACACTTTCAATCTACTACAACTGAGAAAATGCAAGGTGCAAAAAGAGACAATCTTTTCTCTGCCTTTGGTGATCAGAGAGGTTCTGCTCAGAAATCTAAGCAGTATTTAAACACAAGCTCTCCTGCCGTGGTTTGCGGTTCTATAATGTTGTTTTTGCATTTAAGCCTCACCCAGGAAATCTTCCTGTCTCACTTGCCATGAGAAAAATCTTCATTGGCATCAGAAGAAATGACTAACTGGCAAGAGGAATAATGTCGCTGAACTGAAGACAGGGAGTGAAACAGTGTCCTCAAAACACTAACTATTTATATGAGGCTGTCAAATACAGGAAAAATAAACAGCATTTTCCTACTAATCCCACCACCTCTTTTCACAAGGATTCTCAGCAACGTTTCTCATGATAGATTGTACACAGTAACAGGATACAAAAACTACAGATAAGTGTGTTTTAAATGGATGTCACAACAATCTTATCTAGCAGAATGAATGCTCAGTGCTACTGCTCTGCATCACAGCAGTCTCCTTTCTGGCTCTCAGCAGACAGACGATGTCTGTTAGCTGTGGTAGTACCTTTTCTTTATCAAATTTGCAGGTAGTTTATAACACAGCGGAATGACACAAGCAAAGCTTTCGAACCTGATGCATGATGTAAAGCCAGTAACAGCATGGACAAAATCCATACCAATCAACACATACTACTAGCATTAAAATAATATGATACATATTGAACTGTCAGCCACAATTACCCAGGTCCCTGCTCATGCCCAGAAATGCCAGTAGTTTAAAAACTACTAAAGTCCATGCAGGCTTCTGTACACAGACTCCTTTGCACTGTCTTTTTTATGGCAAACTTGGAAGATCAGTAACTAAAAAGTTGCTAAAGGTCCCAAAACACTTTCAATATTTAGATGCATTTGTGGACTGGGACATGAATTACACCGAAGGTGTTCATCTAATTCTTTGCAGTACAGAGCTTGAAGCTACCAAGTACCTTTGCTATAGACACACCACAAACGGGTTGATAAACCAGCAAACAAAAGGTCCCGATTCTCTGTTGTATTGAGAGCCTTTTCCAGCATTGGCAGTAAGAGGCTGTGGAAGCAGGGAAAACACTGAGTTAACCAGAGAAAGGTTGGATATGGATCAAACTGCTAGTAAAAATAAAATAAAAATAAAATAAAAAAAAGAAGGTGTGCACAAGACCCAGAAAGGGAGACAATGTTGGTGAAAGCATGAATAGGTAAAGGTGTGAAATGGTAAGACACAAGGCATATAAAGATATAAACAAATGTCATCCCAAGCAACCTGAGGAGGAAGAAAATGACCTGAACGGGAAGCACTGGCATTATTAAGCAGAAAGGCATGTGGAGAGTCCTGTGGGCTGTCACCGGTCCCAGCTGGGCCAGGATGCTGTGCAGCTCCCCACGTCATTCAGGTGACGATGACAGCTACAGAACTGAGGCTTCTCACCCAAGCTGGCGCCCCAGCCCCGTGCCTGCGGCTCATTGCCAACCCTGTGCCAGGCCTCCCCTTGCTCTCTAGTCCTCTCTTGCTTTGGTAAATGCATCTCTGTCCTTTACTCCTCCTTCCCCACAACTGCTTTCCGTCCTAACTGGGCTGCAGCACAAAAAAACCCTCTCTCCCACCTGCTGCGAAACAAAGCTGAACTTCTAGGCAGGACCTATGCAAAAGCAGCAATTTCCCCCAGCCCCAACAGCTCACTCAAGCACCCAAGATAAGGCTGCTTGCACGCTGACAACTGTTAATCTTACAGCTTGCGCGAAGTGAGGAAAGTCATTTCACATGCTCAGGTGTTGCTCTGAAATGAGTGCTCTGGACATATAAACACAAAGAGTCTGGTCTGAGGGCTCCACAGATCCTGGAAGAAGTGACCCTGCTATTTACAGTGGATGTCATTTCCAGTCTTGCTTGAGCTGGGAAGATCTTGGTTTCAGAAGGCACTCCAAGAGTTTTTCAATTAAATACTGTTTTAGTGGAAAAATAAAACTATACAGAAAATGTAATTTCTTATGAGAAAGCTTTATTAATGCTTGCGTCTGAAAAAACAAGGACCACTGGGAAGTTCTAGACTACCACACTAAACAACATTCAGATTTTTTCCCCCCCACTATAAATAGACAATACCAATTAGTTCGTAATTGTGGAAGTAAAACAATATGATTTTCTTAGTGGACCTCATTGTCTAAAGCATCTGTGCTACTGGATTTTTATATCCTGTTCTCTCATTGTCAGGAACACAAGACTTAGGGCTCCCTTGAAGGCAAACAAGCTTTCGTTCCAAAAAGGTTGACCATTTTTAGTACTACTCACAGTATCAAAAAATAAGCCCATAAACCCCCCGCAAATCAGACAGGGCAGGAACAAACGTAGCAAAAACAGGCAAGCTGCCTTGGGTCAAACAGCACAAGCACCAACGAGATTCTAATTCAACATACTGCGCTTTACCGTAACGCATAGCAAAAGGGTAGAAAACTGCCCTAGGGTTCTCTGAAACGGCAAATTAGCCCCCAAACCACCTGCCCCGATACTCTCTGCCACATTCTCTGTTTGTGTAAGACTTAAATGAAAATTTCTCATTCGTTAGAAAGATGTTTCCCTCTTCAACAGCGTATCCTAATTTTCATGGCATGAAAGACTGCATGCCACCTCCTTCTCTCTGTGTCTGTTACAGGGACACGTGTACATGTGAGAGTCGCATGTTTCTATCTCTCCGCAGCTCTATTCTTCAGCATGGCAACTGCTTTTTTATTGCCAATAATCACCGGTAGCTTTTTTTCAGCATCAACATCATAATTTTCCTCCCCCGAAAAGCTTCATACTAGCTAGTGCATCACCCACCTCACATTAATCATCACAGCTGGCGATATATTCTAATACCCATGCTCACACTCAACACATTTTATATATATACACACACACTATAAATGCTTCTTCTGTTGTTGTTAAACTTATTTTAACAGTGAACAGACAACTGGATAATAAAATGTCATCTTTGCTCCTGGTTAACAGAAGAATATACTTTCACTTTTTGCATGCTTCTGCCAAAGTGCTCTCTGATCAGTTAACCTGTATGCTTCCCACCAGAAGTAGATAGGGACAAATTTAGTACAAAAATCAGCACTGTCTTTAAATGCTGTAATTTTATAGTAACTTTCCCAAAGGGAGTGTGCTTACTCTGTTTAAGTCTCATAAGCTCATCCTTTACCTTCTCCTCCAATGTAAATTAAAAACTGGAATGTACATACAGAACTTCAAAATGAATATAATGTCATTAGTGAGAAGCCTCATGATGGGTATCAGTGGTCACTGTGCCATTCAGCTGATCTCCAACTGTCACACTGCTAGGCGAGCCTGAAGCACTTCCGAATTTGGAGGCAGTCAACAACACACATCAATTTCAGTCCAGTGAAAATCTAAAAACCTCTGATCACAGCTGCATTGCCAGCTCTTTCTCTCTGACTTCATTTCTAAAGCCTATTATGCATCGATAAGCTCATCTGCCCAAATCAGCTTTGAAGTAGATATGAGGCCGTGGAGTGGTTTAATCACTGAAAACCATTCTCAGCCAGGTTTGTTAGGTTTGTTTGTTTGTCCAGCCACAGGAAGCACTACTTTGTGGGGAAAAGAATCATAGGCTCCACTGAGGAGGAAGTAGCTCTGGGGAGGGGTAAAGAAAAATCTCGCGCTATGAATTCTAGAAAGTTGGTTGCAGAGCACTGCAGAGGGCCTTCGAGGTCAGAAATGCTACAGGGCCTTAAACATTCTAGGCAAAGCCTGGAGGACCAGATCTGCTAGATCAAGCCCAACACATTAACCAGGCTCTTTATGTTCCACAAGCCCTAAGAGAAGAGGGTGAGCAGCATTTTGTTTTACTCCTTCCATATGAGCCGCGCACAGCTTTGGCTCCTACGGCATCTACGGGAAGCCCTGCTCGGGAGAGGTCCTAGAGCAGCCGCCTCAGCTGTGCTCATTCCTCATCAGCTGCCATCCAAGTTCTAGGTAGAAACAGACATTCGGGGTGAAAAGGGCCAGTCCACCGGCTTGCCGCAGCTTTCTGCTATGTAGGACATGCACCAGGGTCTCATTATTTTCAATACTGAAAACTGGAGTGAAAAATTCAATGTGATTTTCTTAGTTTGTATTTCCAATTATGAATACGAACTTTTACTTTACTAGAAAGCAAAAAGGCTGTTGACTTCCCTACACTGGACCACTACTACAGAAAACTACATTATGAGCTTTTTAAGGGCAAATAGCTACTTTAAGAACATGTTAACTGTACTAGAGTGACTCAAGGTGATATAATTTATGTTATGCTAGAAACATTACAAGCAGCACAAATACTTGATCACATCTCCCTTCACCTCAGAGAAGGGAACAGCAAATGGTGTATACGAGCTCATACTTTCCAAAGTCCACTAGCTGAACAGTGTTTGGGCTAAGCCTTCAAAGTCCTAAAATCCAGAATGAAACACTGAGTTCTTTCCTTTAATCTTTGCACATTCATAGCACATTTTCTCTGAAAATAACTGCAGGGAAGCCAGTATTCTACCCTTGATTAATATTTTAGTATATTAACTCTATTACATTGTCCCTCTTTGGCTTGAAAGTAATGCTCATATGACCCATCCTGCTACCTGCTTGGCCAGAGTATTGCCACTGCAGGCATTCTCAGCGCATGAGTCAGTCCAAAATAATTAGAAGGTATAATGCTTTAAGCAAGTGGTTTGGGAAAATAAAGCTAACAAGCCTTTGGAGAATGTTACCTGCCTTGTGTTTGAGACTTTAGGGTTCAGAGTCTCTAGCTTTTCCACAGAAAAATCTTCATTGTTTACAGGTTTGGTTTTTAATGAAAGTCCAGATTCTCACATGATTCTATGATATTCCCACGATTCCAGAGGTTGAGTTTATCAAAAACATTGTCAAGTACTCAGAGACTGCAGAATTACAAAAGCTGCCAATATCATTAGCATGAACTAGTTAAAGGTGCGTTAAGGAACCTAGAAATGACTTCTTCACCCAAACCCCCAAAGCAGACAGTTAAAGCCCTACTTCCAATGTTTGCTGCTACGACAACCCTTACAGTGTAGACCATGGCATGGACTTTGTACAGCAGGCAGGTCTCCAGCCTTCTGCCATCATAAACCCTACTTTTCCAAAATAATGCTCTTGGAAGAAAGTAGTGAAGCCCGATTGAAACGAGGTAGCATTAAGCATATCAGAAGCATCCAAGAATCCCACTAGACATTTATCTTTAGTGACCCTTAGAACCTGACTTTTTTACAGGAATCAGATCTTCTACAACAATCACCGTCAAGCAAGCTAGTCTCCTTAGCCTCACTACTGTGCCTTTTAAATCATCTTACAGCATATCTGCACTCTGATAAAAGACATGATGCTATGACAGGACAAAGATCCAGGCACAATAACAGTTCCCAGGAATTCACAGTTTGTCTTATAAAGCCCTGGTTTACAGAAACACCCGTTTGGATCCTAAAACACAGCTCTCAAAGAAGCAACATACTTGTATGCATTAGGTATAGCAGATTCTAAGCAGAAATGAGAAAAAAAAAAAAAAACACACAAAAAATAGCCTATGCACATTGAAAAGGAACAAACTACATAAATCAGTTTTTAAGGTAATCCAAAGAAGGGCAGTTTTGAAGGACTCAAATACTCCAGACCTCCCCCCAGAACAGTGCATTGCATTATTTAATTTCAAATTCTGCCCAGATCTGATTCTTCTGAAATAAGTTGATGCTGAAATAAGTTGCTCGTATGCGAGGCAACACGCAGCTGGGTTACACTGTGTAGTCCTAGGCTGATAAGACCCCATCGCCAGGCAGTAAAAAAGCCTCATCTCAAGAGATGCGCGATCTTATCTGCTCTCCTGTGGGCACCACCTCATACGACACACACGCCTGCATTGACGCATACCCTATTTTATGTTATAATCTGTGTATTTTATGAGCTGGCCACAAAACCTTATGTAACACGCTCCTGCTTAATATGGAGCAACATGCTCATCGCCACGGCGATCCGGGCAGTCGGCTTTGCCCCGAGTGATTTTTCTCCGCGAGGTTTTTTGCGGAGCCGCCGATAAAAAAGAATTGCCGCCTGGGGGGAAAACAAAAAAGAAAAACAGGCAAACGTCATTAACGCTGCTTATTTCAGGCTTAGCGCCACGGCCGAAACACCACGGCGGGTCCAGAGCACCATTTTGTGTGGGTTGCCACAGGTTTCCTCGCAGGACCGTGGTGGAGCGGGGGAATGAATCCGCTCGCGATCCACACCAGGCTCCTGTGCTCCCCGCCGGACCGTAGCGATTCCCGTGGCCGCCGCGATGCCGCGGGATCCGGCACCGCTGCCTCCTCGGGGAATGGGGAAAACGAAGCGCACCCACGCGGCCGCCTGCCCGGGAAGCGCGTGAGGCGGCGCGGGGCTCGCGGCACCGTGAGGCGTTACATAACCAGCAGCTCGCTCCCCAAGCACGGCTGGGCGCGGGGCACCGCCAACGCCTTCTGGGCGGACGAGCGTCGCCGAAGCCCCTCGGCGAGGCCTCTGGGCAGCGGGCGGGTTTGTGCAGGGGCAGATTACGGCAGGGGGCTCAGCCTGGAGACAACATCGCGTGCGTGTGCGCGTGCCCGCGCGTCGCCACTCACCGCCTCCGAGTCCTCAAAGCCGTGCAGGTACAAATTGTCGTACATGGAGCTCCGCGGGCGGCGGGCGCCTCTCGCTGCGGAACGCGCCGCGGCGGGGGCAAGCGGGCGGACGAGGCCTGTGCGGCGGGGCC
>JAWLRI010000068.1:1255596-1284111 GCA_034781795.1 Crypturellus tataupa | reverse complement strand
GAGGGGCTGAGGCGGCCCCGGGCGCCCGCGAGCGGCCCGCGCTACCGCCCCAAAGCGGGGACCGCCCGCCCGTCCCCACCGCATTTACTGTCATGTGTTCTTTATACAAGCAACGCGCTGCTTTTCTCTGGAGATGCCTCCAGTGAGCAGGTTTGCCCGAACTCATCATCCTGCCCAGAAACACCGTGGAGCAGCAGCTCCGCTGCACCCAGGCCCGGCTGTCCTCGCGCTGCCGCTTTGCCACTTCACTCTAAGAATTGAAAGTTTTGGCCTTGTCTATAGCTGCCATACGGTGAGGTGGCAAAGCCTGCCCTGCACCCGACAGGTCCCCTAATTCCTGTGTCCTACTTCAGCAGAGAGGTCTTCCTTCCCAGGCTGTGTAGGGGTAAGCTAAGGAAGAGCCTTATACTCAATATATATGTCAAAAAACGATAAAAAAATGCCAAACAAAACCGGGGAAGTAATTTACTTATAGGCTCACTAAAATGATCACTTTAAATCCCATCTGTAGTACAATCTGACCAAACACGTCTGTGTTTATAAACATGTCCTGTCTGTCTCCCATTTGCTTCATCTGCTATTCCCTTCCAAACAGTTATTAAGCTCTGAAAAGTTGTCACTAATCACTCTGGTAACCATCCAATAGACTTTCAAAGCAAATCAGAGGGATTTTCTGCCTACCGCCGGAAGTCTCTTATAATTTGCTTCAGATTTCCCCTAACTTATGATGAATCTTATTCCCATTTTATCCTTCCCCTGCGCTCCCAGTGAGATGGAGATGAGATCTATGAGACCTTCTAGAGAGTGGTAACCTCTTGGGTGAAGGAGGATTTTAAAAGACTATCTTTAAAATGCTACAGAGCGCCCTAAATGGGCGCTGAAGGGTAGAGTTTTCAAGTCTGTGCTATTTATCAATAAAATGCCTGATGTTATGAATCTAAAGAAACAAATACAGTGTTAGTAGAAGACTAGTAAGTGCAACAGCAGGAGCATTCATTAGTCCAAAATAAAGGCAGATGTGAAATCAGAAAAAGAAAAAAAAAAACGTACTTTCACACATACTTTCACGCTGTCCTTTTTCAGATAGTGAGGTTATTAACAATATATATTTAATCACTTAACTTGAAATGTTTCTAAAAAGATACTATAGAATGACACCTAGTTCACTGAAAGACCATGAAAGACCTAAACATAAGGGGCACTCACACTACCTGGGAGACAGGCGAGACACAAACTGCCCCGTCCACAACAGCACAAGCCTCAGGCAGCTCAAACACTGTATAAAGCTGCACACTGGAGCTGTTCGAGTTGGAAAACTGTTAGAAGAGCCAAATTCCCCTGCCTTTCTGACTGGAAGTCTGACCCTGCTTCACTAAGGCAGTCTACCTGATGTGCTGGTTTGTTAGCTTCTCTTCCAGCCCAATGAAGTTTCTGAATTCTACAGAAAACAGAATTAATGGGCTATGCATATGCAAAGGAACCTCTATATTCATGTTTTGTTTTGTTTTCCAGACATGAGACTAAGAAGACGTCTAAGAAGACGACGTGCAATGCACAGGAACTCTAAATGAAAGGTGTGATTTTGAATATTATGAGGTAATTTATCAAAGAAAAAATTCTGGTCTCAAGGATAATCAAATACAGAGCAAGCACAAGAGCCCTGCAACTCTTGGAAAGCCGGCCGCACCTGATGCAGAACAGTGAGCTGGGTACCACGACTCGGACGTGAGAGCAGCTCCGTGCGACTGTTGTGCGACTGACACCCAACCTGTGGAGCACGAGCCCAAGCGCGGAGCACGAGCCCGAGTGCGGTGCGTTCGCGGTACAGCTGGGCAAAGCACTGCCCACAGCTCCAGGCGGGAACATCCTCTCTGGCAAACGCAGGAACCGTAGACATGCATCTGCTCAGGTCAGCTCAGTCTGTGCAGCTGCGTCACGGACCAGCACAGCTGAACCAGGCTCCTACGTGGCAGAGAGCGTGTACCTCTGCGTGTGCTTTGTGCCTGCAAGCGTACTGGTGACTTGTCCTTGTGCCTGTGTTACGCAGGCGCCGCATGGCAAGACAAGCCTGACTGTGGAAGCGGTCTGAAAAGCCAGTGAGGTCCTTGAAACTATTTCACTGTTCTGCACGTGCAGGTGATTGTATAGTTACTGCTAGAGTACAGGACATTAGCTCAATAAAAGCGTGTTATGTTTTCACAGTAAGTGACACTGTCACAGTGGATATACTTGTGGTCATCTCTGTCAGCTTCCAGAAAGACCAATCTCTTTGGTTTCAACATGCCTGTGCCAAGCTACCCAATAACATGCAAAGCATATAGAAGAAAAGACAGTTACAAGTTTAATCTCTCTTAGAAGACCTTCCCACAAGGCTGTTCAAACAAACCAAAACACACACACACACAAAAAGACTACTGTAAAAGGTGAGGGTCAGGCACTAACTACCGGTTTTCAGAGATCACAGTCATCTTTGGCCTGTTTCTGAAAAAGAACACAGATGATCCGAAAATATTAGGTGGAAAATGCCATTGCCTCAGGCCATGGGGAAAGACTCTGGTACCTGTCACCTTCAGTCTGCACTTGGATAACACTAAAGGAACCTGCATCCAAGGAAACCGCAAGCATGTGTGTGTCCATATGTGACTGTAAGAGACATGATGAAAACATCTAATGGATAAATGAGCTGAACTGAGTCTATAGAGTCTAACACTTCAAAACAATAACACGTTTTGTTAAATGGCATCAGCTGCTGTATTATTATTGTTCATTTGTTTGCTTTTTTTGTTTATAATATTAATCTTCAAACACTGGTAAACAGGTATATTCACAAGCATTCTCATCTCTGTTTTCAATGGGATTTAACCATGCTGCAGTCTCTGTAGCTGGTCTGAAGATGCAGCCCTTCTTGGACAGGATCTGCAGGGCTTCTGTGGAGTGGGTTTCACGCTCATTTCTTGCAGTATGGGATGGAGGGAATGTATGTCTCCTAAATGCAGCCCACAAGCCCACGTGTTCCTACAGGTACAGGAGATTCAGAAGGAGATGCAAATGGCCACAAAAATGTCGGTGCAGTTTTTATAGGATCCACCCGGTTTCTCTGTCACAAGCTAGACTCTGCCCTGGCCAAAGGTGCATAACTCGAATCCATGGAGCTTCCTCCAAATACACAGATTCCATTAGAGATTATTTACATTATTTTTTTCTGATTAGAGCAAATCCTTTTTGAAATACAAATGATAAAAATACAATTCCTCGTTGAATATCAATTATTCAGTCACTTCTGAGCTATCTGAAAATGGGAATAGTACTTTTTCCCAGACCATGAATTTTGTTCAGAACCCTATGAAATTTTATTTGAAGCCCTGTGCAACAACTACCCAACTCAATGACTGCACCTGCATGCATCCTTCAGCAGACAGAGCAGTTGAGCCGTTTGCCTAAACACACAGAAGGGTTATTCCAGCAGAGCCGAGGTAACCAGACTCCCCAGCCAAGCATCCACCTCAGCACTGCAGTGCGCAAAGCCAGGAGGTAAGTCAGCAAGTTCACCCTTTTTCTTGCTTTAACACATTTCCCTTTCCCTGGGGCTTCACCGCTACTAACTCACTGTGACCAGTGCGGCAGGATTGCAGCCCTGCTCTGCCTCCTCCTCCTGCTTCTCGGTAGCAGGGAAGGATTGGCAAGAATATTAACCCTCGTGCCGCAATACTACCCGTGTTCACCGGTGCCAGTGAAGCAGGGCAGAAGTTCTTCCCACCCTCTTCCTTCCCTAACAGTAAGATTCCGACCCTGGAATCATAACATTATTTAGTGGTAAGGAGGCAATATCCCATCCAAAGTCAGCGTGCACTAACAAAAAAGCTTTAGTATTTACATTAACAGCACATTTGGATAGGAGCCCACTCGTTCAGGCAGTTTTAGGCACATGGGATACTCCCAAAACTATGGTATTTATCAGCATACTTTATATGGAACATAAGGGTTTATGTGGATCTTCAGTAGCCCTAATTTGGGGACTGATTTGGAAGAACTGCTCTCTCCCACAAAAAGTTGCTTTTGTTGAAATCAGCAAAAGAGCGCAAGTGTTGTGTCACGGGCACAAAGGAAAAGGCCCGTCAGCACTCTCTGCAAGCCATCTAAGGCACAAGCTGCTTCCACAGTTGGAGAGAGACCAATTTTTCACTCTTCTAAGTGTTTGGCATAGCCCCATTTCTGCCCTTCCTCTGTTCAATTTTTTTTTTCCCTTTTTCTGTTGTATAATACAGATTAGATAAGCATCTGGTTTAGCAACAACAGCTCCTGCCTTGGGTAGAGATATAAGACAACCTCCTGAGATCCCCGCTAACCCTATTTTCTGGCATCTTATGAGCAATGAGAATTAGATGACATTTGTGGTATTTGGCAGACCCTAGAAGCAGTCTGGTAAATAACTCCGTATTTATATTTCAAAAGCTAAGTATTGGGATGTGCCTTGGCACAGAGGATTCTGTGCATTTGAAAGTTCCACCCAGAGTACTGGGTGGTCTGTCTAATTCTTTCAATTTCAAGCAAAAATTAGGCTGGTAGCATCTAATTTGGCAGTTCCTCTGGAGGAAGCAAGGTGCCACCTATCCTGAAACACATTTATCTGACACAGTTACATAAAGGCTGCTATAATTAAAGAGAGTGTGAAGACTTCATTGTCACTTCCTCCTGCTTTAGAGCACCTACAACAGGGGAGGTAATAGGGCTACATTTGTAGGTATCTTCCCTGTTTAACCAGTTGTGAGGTTTCTTTCTCCTTTAAGCACCGCCCAGGTTTGCGGGAAGCCAGCGCTGGAGCTGCATCCTCACAGGCTGCTTTTGCAGTGAACAGAGAGCTCCCCTCTCCTCCAGGGCTCCGCTGGGCTCTGCCGTTTGGGACACCCAAGCCAGTCCTCCTCCAGGAGCAAGTTCCAAAATATAGACTCACACAAGTGGCAGCAGCTCCAAAAAACAGCTTTTTTTTTTGCTTGAACTGTCTCATGTCTTGGGTGGAAGATAGAGGAGTTTTACTTTAAAAGAGGATATACGTTTTTAGCTTCTATGCCAAATCCCATACAGGCTAAAGGATTAAGTGTTTCTTACTTTAAAAAGTTAAGGTGCCTTACGAGAGCTAATCAAGCTTCTAACTGCTCAAAGCGCCGACGCGGAACATTGCAGCGAACTGCTTCGGAGTGCAGCTCGTGAAATTACAGGGAATCACTGAAAGCCAATTCCCATCTTTACAGAAAGCTGGTGCTGCTTTACAGCAGCAGCTAAAGTACCACTGCAGTCTGGACAGCCCCAGCAGCAGCAAACACACAGAAATACCTGAAAACTATCACCCAGTTGGCGCCTGGGCCCAGGAAGGGCAGCTCCTGGCCGCGGCTGCCTGCTAAAGCTACACGCTCCGCACGCGGGCCGCCTCCAAATCATCAGCATCATCCTATGTCCGTTACAGAAGAACACTGTATTAGCTGGCAGCAGTGAGAAGCTGTTATCTTAAGGGAATTGATCAAAATCCCGAATTTGTGAGATGGAGGATGTCACAGACGCTACAGAGCAGTTCACAGAACGATTGGCAGATCTCATAAAAGACGTGTTTCACAGAAAGTTCCTGGTCACTGTTCATTTCTCAAAGCAACAACTAAATATTTGTAATTTTGCTAGAAATCACTCATGGGGATGTTATTTAAAATACACTTTTCATATACTACAAATATCAAGTATGAGTTCATTAGAGAAAACAAAATCTAGACTGAACAGCTGGGGCTTGGCAGGGATGATCCTGCTAGGTAGAATGGTGAGCCAGCTTCCTTTGAAAATATCATCTTGTGGAAAATGGCTCTTAGGAATCAAAAACAGGCATTGGTCATTGCCGCAGAGCCCCTGGGATAGCTGTGCACTCCGTTCCATAGGCAGAAAACTAACACACACAGCTTAAAAACAAATAAACAAACAAAAAGAATTTCAAATCCTAGTGGATGAACTAGCTACCTCAAACAAACAACATGCCTCAAAATTAAACCAAGTATGAACACTAAAGTAGTACTGTTCACTCTTTTCAGAATCAGAGCACAATGTCCTGCTGATTAAATACAGATTTTAAAATATAATTTAACACTGCAGTGCTAACACATCTGGTTTAGGGTTTCAGACCTGAATCAGAGCAATTCTACATACTGGATCCAGTCCTAAACTCGAGCCTTTGGCTTCTACCACCACACGCAAACTCCAGCTTCCCTCTTCCAGGGCAGCAGAGCGCTGCTCCAAGTTGGACTTGCTCCCAGCCACGTCGTGGAGTCGTGTCCCCTCATCCTCGCCCTGCCTGCCGCACTCACTACTGTCACCCGCTTTCTTCCCAAGACCAGTTTTATCCTCTCCTGGTTTTCTTCCTCCATTTTTTTTTTTTTTATTATTTCAGCATTCCCTTCAGAGGATTCACTGCAGCCCTCCTCCTGCTTTGGGGATTCTTCCCGATCCCTCCTTTCCCTGCTGACCCAGCCGGCCTGGGAGATCTCAGTTAGGAAATACAACACGACACAATGCGTTTCCTTCTCAGGTTTGAGCCACAGATTCCAAACTGACCGCCAGGCGCTTCTGTTCCCTGCTTTCTCAGGAGCTGCCTGGTCCACATCTCCTGCGGTTATTCTCACAGCCAACTAATGCCCATAGGCCAAGAGCTCCAGCTCTGAATGAGCCAGCCCAAGCCTAAGTGCAGTCACTAAGGGCAGGTGGGATCCTACAGAAGCTATAGGGGCTCAAGCCCCGCACGCAGGGAGCAGTTCTGGTGCTGGCACCCACAGCCTGTGCTCCTTTGCCCCGGCCTCCTCGCACGGAGCCGCGTGTCCCAGCTCCCTCCGATCCCCTGCACAGCCATGCAGACATGGAGGAGAATCCGTAGGCCTTTGACAGGACCCTTGCAGAGAGCACTTGAAAAAGCCCCAAATAGAAGGTTGAGGGGAAAGTTACCTCCTAGATCGCAGCAAAACCAGCCACAGGAGACAGCTGCCCAAACTGGAGCAAAACTCTGGAATCTATGAAAATAAACCATGATGGAGCCAAAATAACCCTTGCAACCTATCCTTAAAATATTTATATATATATATATATATTTGAGCACTTGTGATTACTGTAGCTCCATGTGTTCCAGTGATCATAATTTTGAGAGTTGGTCAAACTTGCTTTCAGCCCTAATCCCCTGCCAGGGACAGGCTTAGGAGAAACCTAATATTGTGACAGCTGATTCCATACGTGTCTACAGGGCATTTTATGGATCTCCTTTGGAAGCACCTGGCACCGGCCACTGTGTTAGACAGGCCCAGGCTGGCAGTAGGCAGCGGCAGGGAGGCAGCCAGGGAGAAGAACTGCTGGATTCCAGCTCAGAGCAGAAAGGAAATTGTTACTGGGACCCTCCTTACTGTTCCTTCACATCAAGGCACAGTTGCACATACACAAGCTAAGTAATGAATATTGCTGCCACCTCTTGGTTCAGGGGAACAGAAACAGGAAGGGAAGATGAGTGTAGTATTTTGCTAATGAAGGTGCTTTATGCATGCACAGATATATAAATATACACACATGACCAAACTTAATCCCCTGGTGTGTGTGTGCACGCATGTGTGTGAATATATATATTTATATTTGTATGACTAGATTTCCTTAACCTCCAACATAACTGGCACAGTCAGAAGTGTGGCCCTGGGGAATCTGTGCGTTCAGAATTGCTTTCGAAAATTATGTGGCAGTGGGATGATTCAGGTGCCTCTGAAGCCACTTCTGTTAACTGTTCTATTCACTTTGGCTGCAGCAGAATTAGGTGCATGTGGAACAAATCCGACAAAGCAACAGAGGTCCCACAGGCACTCTGGTGTCTGTGTTTTGTCACAAAGGCAGCTCCTCCATGTTTAGAGCACGAGCCTGGGGACAAAGTGCTCTGGGGAGCCCTCTCAATGGGCTGCCCTACAGCCACATTCCTCTTTGGGAAGAGGGGTCTCCATTCCTTTAAAGCACCCCAAGGAATGATTGCTAGAGATAATTATTCCCTTAATATAAAATACAAAGTGTACTAATAAAAATACCATTGGAATTTGCTCTATCTTTCTAACTATTTGAATAAAGGGACAAGACTTGGGTCATTAGAATCACACCTTCACAAGGAAGCACTGCTTTAACAAGAGACCTGCGTATCTGAGAAACACCATGCATCTTTTACACTCATCTTTTGAGAGATGACTTCCGGCCTTGTTTTTTGCTAACGATACATTTATCTATTTTCTCAATGCCTGCTTACGCTCATTCCACTCACAGCCTGTATTTTTGCAAGCCGATTAGTACTTTCTTTCGGGTCCCTCTCTCTAACCTGTGAAGATCCCTCGCAGACAGCTCCCGAGCACAGCAGGCTGGCCAAATCCCGAACAAGCCGCTTCCACCCAGCAGAGGAGATGTCAGAGTCACTCCTGCTCCAAGCCACTTCCCCGCTCGGCGTGCCCGGCTACAGGGCGACATGGGAAGCCTGCGGCGTCCTGCAAGGCCGCGTGTCGCTCCAGCCCTTCTCGCACACGGGGAGCCGCCGCGAGGCCTCGCGGGAGGTGAGAAGATGCAGTTGCTGTGCAGGTGTACAGGAAGCAACTGCTACAGTTCAGTTAAAAATACACTACAGCTAAAGCGCTGAGCAGTCATATTTCACAACAGCAACAGAGCCGAACGCTGCGGAGAGCCTGCAACAGGCAACGATCCTTCAAACAGGTGCTGAAGGGCAGCAGCATCTCATGGCGGAGGAAACTATCCCCACTGCAGCTGCCTTACACACTGAGGAGGAAACCACCAGCCAGGCGTTGCAGGGCGAGAAAGTATTTCGCTTTTACTGCAAGTGTTTCGACACCTAATGCTTTCCTTAACACTCACGTTTATGGAGAGAGAACAACATACCAAAAAACAAAACAAAACAAAAAACACCCATTGTTTAAATTTAAAGCTTCTGGCCCACAAGATGAGAAGAAAAACAAGGCTTTAAAACCTCAAACATAAGCCATTTTAAAACAAAAATGCTCCGTACACACATGCACACAGTGAACCCAAGCTTATTGGGGCTGCATAATAGTTCGGTCAAACTCCTTTTTGGAGTCAACGTCTGAGCGCTGAGTCCCAGGAGGTGCCCGAACGCCAGGGCCTGCGTCTGCACGAAGCCAGCAGCATGGGCGCAGGGGGAGAAGCGGGACCCGCAGGGAGCAGAGCCCTGGACAAGGTGACATTCCCAAGGCCCCGGGTGCCTGCGCAGCCTCCCGTGCCAACTGTGGTGATTAGAAAAGCCCAAATATGCACAGAAACGTCTGGCTGCTGCAGAGACACCCCAGCCACAGCCTCCTCGCGTCCTCCTGGGAAGACTCACAGCCTCGCAGTGCGCCTGCAATTAAAACGGGAAGTGCCTCCATTTTAGGGATTACATTACCCGAATCTATAGCGTGCATCAGTTAATAAGGGATGAAACCCTGTTTTTCTTATGCTAAGTGGCCTTTCATCCTGCTATTTTGCATGCGGGTTACCATGGCAATCTGCAGAATCTGGAATTAATTTGTTTTGTCATAATTGCTGCATAATTTTGTGCAAACAGCTAAATACTACCTCACTATTTCTAGACACGCGCAGTAGCTGGGGCTCTCATGAAACTCATGATTTGGCAAAGAGGCCAGCATAAAATAAGACAAATTAAAGTAATTATGATTACTTAGAACAACTGAGTGAGCTTTGCCAGCGTGTAGGTGCATTTATTTGTGATTTGCAACTCGTAATCATTCCATCTTCAAAGCACCTTCAAGCTTCTCCCCGCACTACACAAAATCCAGCAGGAAGGAGACACCCACCAGCACATCATGTTTAGGGCTTCAAAGACACCAAAGCAAAGGGCCCGCTGATCTCCAGGCCACCAAGCCACATTTCCCAACGGGAAAGCCCCAGGTATGTAATTGCGATTCACATAACGGCGAGTCCCAGCAGTGACACAGCCCATTACAGATCCGCGCTGCCCTACAGATATGGAGGTATCTGAGCACATCAGTGCATCAGACTAAGCAAACTAAGCAAAAGCAGCTTTGCACTGGAAGCCCCTGCTTTCATGAAAGCCAAATTCCAATGTGTAATGGTGAACTACACCTGCATTAGTGGTGTAGTAGCATGTAATTTCCCTCTTCTGGAAGCACGTGCTGCAGTTCCACTCCAGCTCCCCAGGACACGTGTGTCTGCACAAAGAACTCAACCTGCTTTGTCTCTCCAGCCGCCACAGTGGCTTGTGTTCAGGTTAGCGGTGAGGTCCGGTACACGTTGCTGTAAATACTGCAGAAAACATTCCAAACATCAGAGTCACTGAAGGGCAAAGCCCCGAGCCATAGCAGCGCAGGGGTATGCTCAAGTGGAAGAGCACAGCTGTGCATGGGAAAAGCACGCAGCCCTGGGGAGAAGGGGGAGCTGGTGCAGTTGTAGCCACCCTCCTGGGGCCCACAGCCCAACTACATAACAAACACCACAGCAGGAAAAAAAAGAGCAGAGCTTGGATGTGGCCTGAGGGAGCCCAAAGGCAGCTGGCGCCAGCGGTCGAGGTAAAGGTAACGCCTCTGCCTTCGGGGAACGCGGTGGGAGGCAGCGCAGTGGCTGTGGTGGTTTCTCCGTAGACCCTGTAAAATTTCTTTCTCCAACAAAGCAGAGGGGTTTTATCTGCAGACTGGCCAAGAAGTGCCAAGAGAAACTTTCCGATCAGAGATTGTACAAAACCTGATGCCTTCATCTGAGCCAGGAACAGAGCTGAAACCTCCTCCCACCCCTCGGGTGCAAAGTGCCTCTGTGCAGCGAGAGACGGGGGGCATCAGAATATTTCTCTTCTTGAGAACTTCAGGGCGACCCAAACTTGATTGTTTGGATAAGTCTGTCTTCACAGGTCACAAGTTCTTTGGGTAAGAAAATCCAGCAGCTCATCAAGTGACATTTAGGGTATGATTTAAAAGGGACAAAATACAGATCCTCAGGTAAAGTAGCATCAGTCCCACACTACTGCACAGACACCACACAGCTGCACGATGTGTCACCTTCTCCTACAGTTTCCATCATCAGTCAAAGATTTCCCATTAAAAAGGCATATGAGCTATTGTTTCTATATTATTAAATATTTCGTATATGAAATTCCGTATATAAAACCAGTCCTCCTATAACATTTTGGTTATGGAAAATAAAAAACAACCCAATTAATTCACAATTAATTGTCCTTTTTAATCACTTCCATGTGTTTACTGACAGCCAACATAGCAGCAGAACCCTTTTAATGAATCCTCCCATTAGTATCTGTAGGTGAGGGTGCGAGCATGCATCCTTCCTAGCCAGTTTGTGTGAAGCAGAAAGCAGAGAGCAGGCAGCAGCCCCTCCTTGCAGTGCAAAGAGCCACAGAGCAGCTCATTCTCTTCCATTCCCATGGGAAGTGCTAGTCTTACTGCTGCAGCTGGCATTATAAGGAAAGGGGCAGCAGGTACGTTTGGAAAGCGATGAAACAGCCAAGAGCCTCCTGACCTCACTCCTTCCGAGCACGGAAAAATCACGCTACTTCTTATCACGATGGTTGATAAAAACATCCCTAGTGGCTGCATTCACATTTACCCATCCAGAAATGGACCAACAAGGATTTACCAGATTAATTGTGTCTTTAGCACTAAGGAAGATTTCCAGCCCAGAGATTTGCAACATGCAGCAAGCAGAGCAGTTCCTGACTTTCTGTGTAAACCAATGGAGGACTCTGAGATCTAAGTATCTTCTTTGAAACTTTGTTCTCTTGTTTTTGCAGAACCTTGTACTTTACTCTCAAGAAACTCAATCTTGTTCATCTTTCCGAAACAGCCATCCTGAGCCAGCTCTGCCTCGGGGTCCTTAGAAGCTGCTTAGATACAGAAGATCTCATAAAACAGCACAAAAAGTGGTCAGCTGGGGGATAATAAACATCAGAGCTTGGCCCAACACTTCCTGCAAGAAAGTGCAATTTTGCCCTGGTTCTCTGAGGAATGGGGAGCTACTTCAGCTCTAAGTGACATGCAAAACAACATCCAAGGTAAGGACATGCAGACACATGAGACACACAAGCAAAAAGCCAACCACAGAAAAGGATTTCCAAAGCCCTGGACCAGAATTTGCTGGTTTAGACAGCTTTTCCAGCTGTTTGCACTCAATCGCTGCATTGAGGGGACAGCCCAAATAGTCCTTGTCCTCACAGAGATACAGAACTTACTTCTGTCAAAACATCAACTTCTGGAGATTATTATTATTGCTGGCTATCAGCCCAAAAAGCAAGGCCAGACGTTTGTCTGCCTGCAAACAGCAACGTGCGGGCAAACACGGCAGACGCGATTAATGGGACAGCCTGGGAAAGCGGGGAGTCAGGAAACACCTCTACCTGTGGTGCATTTGGTTTTGTGGCTGTATTAAAATGCATTCCATCAAGGAAGAAGCATTCTAAAGTAATTTAAAAAAAAGGAAAACAAAAATAAGGCTTGAAGATGCTAAGTACAGCGATGCTACCCATCCCTAAAAGACATACTTAATTGAACTTCAAAAAAGAAAATATATTATTAGAAGTTAATACAATGTATGTAATTTTCATTACTTGCAAGCAATTAGATTAGCATGTTTTCAGGGTCTGAACTTAAGTACTTAAATATATGACAATAAAGATTACGCTGGACATGGAACTAAAACACTTAGGATGGCAAGCGCGCAAGTGACCCACTTTAATTTGCTCTGCTCAAGCAGAATCGTACGCACTCTATCATAGCACTATATGTGCAGTGCTCGGAACAGCTTAGTACAAAGCTGAAATCAAAAAAGGGTTAGAATCACATAAACACGTGAATATGGAAAGTTTTGCTAGCTGGAAGTGAAGGATGTCTCAGTGCACAGTCGGGCCAAAACTGCCATCTTCAGGGTGGAAAAGCAACTCCATTCCTGGCACGGGAAATAGAGCAGCAATTTAAAGCAGAGCAGGTTAGAAACTGGGAAACCAACAGCCACAAAGAGAAGAAATCTCTGCCTAAGTACAGTCCACAAAGAAGTCTGAAGATACTTAGGAGACAACCTATTGCTATAGGTTTAAGAACAATTTAAACATATATTGATAACAAATTTAAACACATTGTTATCAGCTTCCTATGCAGCTTCAATAAAGGGAGCAGTGCTAAGGATGATGTGATGAAATCAAGAGTCACAATGCAGAAGAGATACAGCTCCTTAATAAATGCTAATGTCTTGTATTTAGAGCCAAGTCATATGGTATATTGATATCACAGAAATAAAGTCTTCCCCACCTTTGAATAACTATGAGGGGAGTGAAAAAAACAACTATTAATTTTTAGGCCATCATACAAGACAATTTTCACCCAAAGATGTCAGTACAAATGGCTAAAGGACTTTATTTATTAAAGATGGACTTTTTTTTTCCTCTCACTCTTCTTCAAGGTTGTTTGAAATTCTGAGGAAGTTCCAAATGACTAGGAGTAAAGCAGTATCATGTATATATTTAAACAGGGAAATCTTCAGAAAACATCATGGGAAGGCTGAGCTAAAACATAGTCACTGAAGAGCTAAAGAGAATGAGCAAAATGGTGTAAATCAAGCAAAATAGCATAGGTCAGCACAGCTTTACAGGGAATGGTTTTCAACCGGAAATCATGAAGTACTTGTCCTTCACATATACTGGTTTTTGTTTGAGATCTGCAAGACTTTCCTGATAAAAAGGAATAAAAATCCGAGTGCGTTCCCCTCCCTGCTCACAGCCTCTGGGCATTTTCCCTTCATCGTGTGTAAATGCCACGGGTTAGAAAAGCAGCAGCCCCCAGCATACCCTCACTCTTCTAAAGCCTTCTTCATCAACAAGGTAACACATCTCGCCTTTCTTTAAAACCTGCATTTAATACAAGTATTATAATATCCCATTACATATTTTATTTCATAAAAATAGTTCCACATGAATATCAGGCATGGGGGAGGCAACACTGTGCTTGGTAAGGTAAGTGTGGCCCTTGGAGGCCCGAAGAGAACAAGGAGAAGCAACGAGACAAGCAGCATCGCGCAGCTCCTCGGGAGTCTTTCAGAGAGCATTCCTGCCCACTGCTTCGTTCCATTACCCATAGCAGGATAAGGACATCTGAAATAATTCAGAAATGAGCTACAGAAGCAGTAAAGGCTCTAAACCGCGTGCCTGGAAAGGAGAGGTGTGGAACACTGTTTACCTAGCTCATCAAGAAAGGTCTTCCTGCGATGGAGCAAAAAAGCTGTCTTCTTGCCTAGTAAAAACCTAGTGAAACAACACATTACCATCCACATGCAGTCCACAGATCAAGCTGCAGGATCAACCCTACCTTTTCCAGCTGTAACACTTATGAAATATGAATAGGTCTTTGGTGGTTGACTGATATTATACATCATTCAGCAGGGCCAATCATAATTCATTTTTCTGTTCTCTACCAAAGTGGTTTTGGTGTCACTCCCACAAAAGGTTTTTCCTCATTTGTCAAAATGCAGACGTGGAGGGACAGCAAACTGCAACACAGGGGAAAAAAAATCATGGCTGCTATTAAGTCCTGTACACTGAAGAAATGGAAGAGCAGCAGGACTGAGGCAAGAGAGGTTTAGCCCCAAACACACAACCGCTCTTTGCCTAAACACAAAGGAAAAGAAGGAATTGTGCTCAAAGATAACATAAAGTAAGGGGAAAAATACAGGAAAAGGAAGGGAAAAATCAGGGAAGCACACAGCAGATGCACCACATATACCCTAGGAAAGTTCCTAATATCTGACAAAAATATTATATTAAGTATCTCTCTTGAGCATCTTGAGATTCCCTTCTTTTCCACATCCATGCTGACATGAAAACCATCCATGATTCTCACTGCCTCCCTCCATAGCTAAGGCACTTGCTTACATTTCTGCTTCTCTCCTGCAGCCTGAGCCGCAGCTCAGCACCCTCAGGAATGCCCACACTGCCCTACCCACGTCATCATTACAACAAAAATGACACTTTTCCTGCTTGTTCTTTCAATAACTTATTGTATCCTTCTAGCAAGCTGGTTTTAGGTCCCAAGCTGTTTCAGATTCTCATGTTCCAGACAATCACCCCTCACCTTTTGTGTCTCTCTTAAAATACATTTCTTCAGAAAGGCCCTTGTCGTTGCCTCTTGCTCTTACAGCTGCTGCCTCATAGAGGGAGCTCCTGTTTTGCCAGTTGCTTCTTTGGTGAAAAAAAGAAATTGAGATCATGGCCCTCCTGCTGCCCCCAAGTTATTACTCATAGCTAAGTGATGAGGCTATATTCAGTGATCCTCTAGTCATCCTCAGACGTGGTGGACAGTGATACCAAGCCAGTATTTTGGTGCAGACAAGATAATTCTTCGCTTTCATACAGATCATTGTAAATTCTTTATTTCTGTACTCAGAATTAAAGGTTTCACACTCCCCACAACCCAGGCGCAAAGGCTGCAGCTCTGAAAAGGTCTACAGGCCTGGTCTGCAGGGAGGTAACTATAAACAAGGCTATGCTGCATCTTTCTAGGCACATATTTATTCATGGATATTCCTACTACAACAGCCAGGGGATCTCTTCAGAGATCTACACAGTACAAGATGCAAATGCTCACGTGGGAGTGTTTTGGGAGAAGTAGTAAATTTAGAAATCCCTTTTCAAAGTAGGGTCTTCACAGAAGAGGTCTATTAAAAGGAAAACAAAGAAACATCTAGAACTGCATGTTCAGCAAAAGTTCATAGATAATCCAAAAATAACGGTGGGGCAAAAGTGAGACATTTGAGTCAATGTATGTACTGTAGGAATTTAGGGCATGATTCATTAGCCAAAAAAATCCGAACACCCTCTGTAGCTATTTTCAAGGCGATGCATGCATAATTTATGTGGAACAGGAGTGGGCTGCAATTCCCCCCACACTGCTTCTGCATAAATTACACTGGCTTGTAATTCATCACACTCCTGTTTTTGCTCCATGTAAGTGGTAACCTCTCATTTATGGATCACGAAACAACCATCTGCAAAAAGAAAGATGAAGTATTTACATGTAAAACAGTTGCAGGTCTCACGCTCTGGTCCAAGACAACTGGAAAGGGCAGTATTTTCCTGTCAAGGGGCTCCGGATTTGGTGGACTTTTCATTTCTTTTTCCATTTTTTATGACCACAGTTAGAAGTCTTTCTATATCTCCAGCACTAACCTCAGAGAGGACCCAAAGCACAAGACTATACACAAGTTTTAAAGGACAGGAGATTTGTAAGCTGCTCAATTACTTGCTAACAGTCTAAAGGAGGGAAAAAAAATATAAAGAGCATTAAGTAATAAATAAAACACCTTTGCTTTTAATAAGGATAAAACCCACACAAATCTGACACATGGAAGAAGAACTCCACAATGAGCGATTACCCATTCGGAGCACAGAGTGCAGCTACTTTGCTGAGTGTGGGTCCTTGCCCAGGTAAGGCAGCCCAGTGGCCTCAGAGGCCAAACCCAAGTGACAGAGAAGGGAGCAACATTTCCACCAGCAGAAACCTCTAAGCAAAAAGGAAAATTAGTTGTTAAGCAAGAAACTAAGCAAGAAAAAAAAAAAAGCGCCAACAGGAAGAATAAAGGTTGCACCAAGATAAGCAGTGAGGACATTAGTAGTAACTTGCAGCGCGTTCCAGGCGAGCTGATCGGGAGGCAGGTCGGGAGCGGGGGGCAGCCTGCGCATTCAACAGGACACGTCACCCGCGTGCGGCTGCTCACACTGTTCCTGGGGAGGCAGAGCCAGCCTACATGACAGCTACTGCAGCACTTAACACCAGAAGCAAGTTCATTATTATAAAAATCATACGAGCTATGCTCTGCTCAGCAATGCACATATTGTTTTGTGTTTTTGTAATGCACCCAGGCTCTGAAAATCTTCCACTTGAGAGTGAACACAGTCTACCTCCCATCTAATGAACGTGGTTAAGAATAAAGCACCTTCTTCTAATTTATCTCCTCTCCTGAATCAGACACTTGAGACTAGCTTTTGGGGATCAATATCGAGATACACGATTTAGGCTTTCACTTAAAGAGGGGGAGAAAAACAGAGGGAGAGCAAACAACGCCCGCAGCTGAAACAGGAACTGACAGGGGACAGAACATATATAGCCAAATCATAAAAGCCTTGCGTGAAATTTGGATGAGTGCCTGGCAAGCTAGACATGCAATAAAGGGATATATTGCTTGGAAGAGGGGTTTTGGTAAGGTTTTTGGGCTAAGTATCCTCTGCTTTCTGAAGGTTTGGTCAGGGTAACCTTGTCCTTACCACTGAGGAGCCCTGTGCATGCAGGAGCACAGGTCAGACTCGCTGCTGCTGTTACTGTCCCTAGTAAAGCCTCACAGACCAGATCCTAGACCAAGAGAAACATCTTGGAAAAAGAGAAAGGCAGAACCTGGACACCCTTAGGACCACTGCCATACACCAGAGCGGCAGAAGATCCCCCGGCCCTCCTGCTGACTCTTTTTTGCCAATATTTCTACCAATCCTCTCCCCAACTCCACAGAGTTGGGGGAGCAAGGTTAGGACACATCCAATTGCAAACAGTCCTGAAAAGGAAAAGACAAATAAAGCAATTTCCAGTCCAGGATCCTACAAACAAGCGTGAAAAAACTCACGGTCACAGAACACCACGATGGTGTAAAAGTTGCCTATGCTGGCAAGCCTCTATTAACCCTCTCAGTTCATATAGGTTTCATTGTGCAAGCATTTTTACATTCAATTCAGGACATTCTGCCTCTTCTTTCCCAATCTCTCCTTTCCTTCCCCATTTCTTATCGCCTTTTTCTCTGCTCCTGTTGTTTTTCTTCCCTTTCTCCCTTCTCATGGTGCTGCTTGGCTGGTGCTGGCACCCCACGTAGCAGGCAGCTCTTACTAGCTAGCAGGTGTCACAACATGCCAAGTCCTCTGTCAGTTTTAGGAGAGAAACACAAGATTTGACATACAGAATGCAAGAGGGAGACATTGAAAACACAGTGTCTGTGGTCAAATTCAAGTAGTTATTTTAATCCAAACTGCTCTGTTCTCTTTTCCTGCTCTGTCCTCTATAACTGCAATCACAGTCTCACGTTGGCAAACGCAGACAGTTTGTTGGGAGGCCGGATAGCTGCAGCGCTGGAGCAGCTGCCCTCGCCTTGCACTTTCCCAGAGGAAGCTCCCATCTCCGTGCAGGGCGCTGCGCACGGTGGAAAGGGACAGACCAACCCGGGCGACGCAAAGGGTGCCAAATTCAGCGGGAAGGGAGGAGAGGCACAGGGGAAGAGAAAGTAAACCTGGAAACCAAGGCCAGGGACGGGAAGGGGGTTCTGGAAGCAAAACTGCTGTAGGCAGACGGAGCATCAGGACGCGCTCAGACACCCTCCCTGTCACGTGCCCCGAGCTCCAGCCACGGCCCCTTCTCCTGCTCTCCCGTCTCCACCCAGCTCCCTCATCCTCCTGCAGCTTTTTAACCCGTCCCATTCTTCCTTCCTTCCTCTCCGGCTTGACCTTTTTCTCTGTTAGAAATAGGTCGGTGCAGAAGCCCTAGATTCCCCGGCTCAGGGCGCCCAGGCTGCAGACACAGGCCTCGCTACGCCGGCACCGCTGCCCTGTCCCACACCGCTGCGCTGTAAGCGCTCCTGGAAAACCTGCCTGCCGGCACGAGCGGGTGCGTTATCTCCCCACAGGCCAGCAGCACCTCCTCCCCACGATGCAGGCTTTTGGAGAGGGGGTGACGCTACTGCTAATGGCCCAAGATGATAAAATACAGATATATAAATATTTATATACGAACAGAACATTTAAGCCATAACTGCCACAGGACACTTTGAAGATTAATGACTAGCTGGGAGTTTAATATAACTCAGGCCATTAACCCCAACTGGTCATTAATCCCTATGAAGCGTGCCTTAAGCCAAGGTCATTTTTATCATTTTAAGATGAATAAAAGAAGAAAGAAGCCCCAGGCTTATAGGATTTCTCTCAGGGGGAGATTCAGCTTCAACTGCTGAGAGCAGATCACTCACAGAGCGAATGTCCCTCAAAGCGCGACAGAACAAACCACCCTGCCAGAAATGAGCTTTGGATTAGGTTCCCTTTGCATCCTCTAAGCTCTTGTGTCCAGGCAGGTTTGCTCTTGGATAACTGCTTTGCAGAACAAACCTGCCTGGACAACTGTTTTGCAAGAGTTGGCGGCACCCAGGTTGTTGGGACACTGCACTGAACTGGGGGAGGTAGGGGAAGGGAATCGCCGTTTCTCAGTAAAAATCACTTTTTTTTTTTTTTCTCCAGCTATGTACACACGTGTTTCCCCTTTAAGCATGATCAGAAAATGGACCACATTACAGCTAAAGGCTTTAGTGAGACGTGCAGACAGCTTTGCCGTGGAGTTAGCCTTCCCGCTGACTCCCAACACAGTTCCCAGCCATGCTCTTCCACGCCAAACGCATCTTTGCCACAGAAAGCTCCAGGGCGCTCACAGGACTTGGAGTGTCACACGCACAATGTCCCTGAAGGCAAGGGGAGCATCGAGGCTGGCAGAGCTTGCAGATTCAGCAAACTACAGAAAAATTTTTAAAATTCTGGCTTACGAGATGTATTTACACTACTTGAATCATGTATCAAGTTTTGCAAGGGACATCAGAACATATTAAGCGCAGTAGCCTAAAGAAATATGTAGACGTAGGAGAGTCCCTGCTGTCAGTGTGTATAAATGAAACAACGATGCGTTACACAAGCTGGGAGAAAAGAGTTGAGAGTGAAGTACCGAAACCATCACCTCAGTGAACAGCAGTCCTAAAAATACAGAGTACGGAGATAACACAAATAGGATACAGGGAAAAATCAGACACAGGTTATAGCAGAATAGTGCTAACACTGTGCAACAAAACATGGCATAGACCAGACTCCTCACAAGCAGCCAAAGTCTTAATACAGCTGACGAGACAGTGGTATTCAGGTGCTAAGAATGGTTTTGATACCTTTTCTCAATTATCAAATTATCCTGTATCTATCATCAGCGTCACCTTTTGAGAGCTTCTGGGTCGCAGAAGCTCAGTCAGACCCTTGCAGTGTCCGAAGCAGCTGAAGAAGTTCCAGTCGGAATGCAGCATGCCAAAGAGGTGCTCCAGCTAAATAAAATCATGGTTTGTTTAAAAGTCGAGTTCTGAAGATAATACATTGCAGGCTTTCCCACACAGCCCTGCAACAAAGGAAGTAGGGAGCTATTTTTTTTACCCTGTAGGCCATCCAAGGCCCAAGACTTTCAGGAAAAAAAAGGCTATTTTTGTCTCTACCACATTCTTTTCAAAGCAACAGAACATATTTTAACAAATACAGGTTTGGAGTCCCATGTAATCATTTCTGCTTCCTCTATATTCAGCATAGACAATCACATCAAGATTGCGTTTGACACAAACTATTGGTGTCCATAGAAACTGCATGACAGCAAGCGCAGGCAAAGCCTTTTCAGGGCTTTCATTCCCCAAATCTGCGAGAATGGCTCCAGTTCTTGCTGTTACACTATAATCATACAAGTGGAGTTTTGCACATTCTGTTACCATACACCAAAAATACAGCAAAAAAAATACTAGTGAGAGCGCCACACAGTTACAGGGACGGGACAGCGCTGCAAAAGGCGGCCCAGGTCCGTGGGGTTTCTCATGTCACAGGACACTTCTGCCTCGAGTTTCCCCGTTACCGAGATGGGGATAACGGCAGCAATTACATGCACTCCATGTCTGTAAAGACCTTTTTAAATTATTACATATTAAATATTATGTGTTTTGCATGATGCTAGTGTTCTAAGCGTTGCTGTAACCGTGCAAATATTCCATTGTAATAACACTGCATGAATAAAGGGAATTAATTTTATAGGTCACACTAGAAAAATACATTTAAACACCCACGCTCTGGGTGTTTGAGACGGACAACTCCAAAAAGAAGAAATTTTGGATGAGGAATAGCCAAATCCTGCTGCTTCGTTCATACCTACGCTGGTTCTGCTATTAATATCTGACTTCTCTTTTGTGACTTTCGGCTATTTTGAAAACGAAACCTTGTTGCCATGGAGACAGTAAGCCGGTCAGCACATCTGCTGAGGAACGGGATATAAATTTTTTAAGCGAGAATTTTAAGGGCTTAGACTTCGATGAGTCTGCGCCAAGGAGCCCATCAAACACCCGTACGGGGTAGCGCTAATGTGGCTAGCTGTCATCGACAAGATTTCTGACAATCTTATTAGCAGCTATTTTGCAGCGGGAGCGACTAGGCGAGCGCACGGTGCTTTCCAACACTGGCGCGCCGGGGACACGGCTCCCGCTCCGCGTCCACGTGCTGCACTGGCCATGCCCACTGAGTAGCAGGGACTAGAGCTATTATCCATGTAACAGAGTGAACCTCCTCAAAAGGCCCTAAAGAATTGCTCAACTCAGCCTCCCCTGTTATTTCTCATTTGTGAAACTTGCCCCCCTCTTCTCCACCCAACCATGGGAGGAAAAACCCAGGAAAGGCACAATTTGGGAATGCCTGGGATTGATGGCAACTCCACAATGGGAAGGGGACGGCAGCGTGTGCCCAATACGGCCCCTGTGTCTGGTACAGCTGACAAAGAGATGGTGACACGGCCCAAGGCCACTAGCCTCCCGCACCAAGTGGCAGCTCCGGAAAAGGCACCCGCTGTCAGTATCCAGTGGGAAGGAAGAGAGGAGAGAAGCCACCTACAAGTCATCAGCCACAGCAAGCACGATGCTTAAGTGCTGCTGAGATACGACACACTCAGCCACTCGTGCACGCAGAGCGCTGGCAAAGCACAATGTCATTTGGCAGCCTGTGTCACCTCAGCCATCTCCTAATGGCGGTTTGCATCACCTGCCTCACTGAGGGCCACCACAGATCTCTTCTTCCAAACCTATCTGCTCACAGAATTAAGTCATTAATTGGTCATTAAGGTTATTTTAACTTGCGGTGCTGGTACTGCCCAGCAGCAGGATGCTGCCACTCCAGCTGGCAGGAGACAGCCGCTCCCCAACCTGGCTATGGTGGTTCGGGGGGCTCCAGTGGCCAGTGGCTCCAGGGCAGCTCCGCAGCAGCTGGGCTGTCCTGGGAAACACCTCCACGATCAGGAAGGAGGCCCCAGGAACGCCAGCAGGAAAATCTGACCCACTGCTCCCAAAGCCCGTAGCTACCTTGGCCAACTTGGTGTATGCTGCTGGGCAAAAGAAAATGTCATTGCTATAAAACACCATCAAATTAAAATGCACATTGATAAGCTAGAAACAATTGCTCCATGGATTTTTTTTTTTTTTTTTGGTAAGTCTATGGATCTAGGTTAAATCAATGTAAACTGGTCTTAAACCTATGGTTTAACTTAAAAGATTTAGCTGTTGTATTAGTTAAGCTCCACTGTTCAGTAGTTAGGGATAAATGTGAGCTAAAACAATGTCACTGCCACGTAGACAAGGCTTACATTCTCTGGAGAAAGGACTGAATCTTTTATTCACCTGTCAAATGCTTTAACAGCTTCTAAACACTGTAGAGAGGAATAATGATCCAGCCCTGTGTCTGAGGAACAGGCAGATTCTATGACAGTGAGTTATATTTTAGAAATTAATGACTCACAGGAGAGTTGAGCTCATCCTGGTAAGTTACTGAAAATCTAATCTGCTCTTTTGCAGATATGCACGTGGCTAATCTCATCGGCATTTGATTCTGAGCAGTGTCCTGCTCTCCAGACATAGAGGTCGGGATGGACCACAGGCCTCGCTCCCCACCTCTTTCCTCCTGCATCTCGGAAACCCACATTACAGGAGACCAGAAGTTTCACTCTTAGGAAAATCATTTTGAGACAAAAATTGCAGGATTGAAGGAAGAAATCAAATCCCTGTAAGAAGTTTGATAGGAATCGATCACTAAAGTTGCCTACATGCATCACTGATGAGCCAAGACCGAAGTTTGATTCTTCTCTGGAACCTGTATTTTCTCCTAGTTTGGCAACAGGATCCAGAATGATGAACCTTTCCCTAAATAAAATCATGACTTTACAGTATAGTCTGCAAATATACTAAGATGAAAAATATCAAAGTGCAATTCAGGACACACAATCTTTAATTCTTTAATGCAATATATCATTATTTTCAGTCTTTTTTAGAGCAGGTAAGCGAGCTGTAGCACATCATCTCTGAGAAGACACACCTGAGACAGAAAACTTGGGACACAACAGCCCAAGGGCCAAGTGAAAGTGTTTTAGATTTACTAACAACAAGAAACAAAACTCTAACCTCTTTAAATTTTCCCAAAACCAACATCCAAACATATTTTTCTCAGCTACAGAAGATGATATTTGAATTTGGAGTAAGGTCGAGCAGTAAGGACCACATGATCCCACATCTACACACTCAGTGGAGCTGATCCCCAGAACAACAAAAGCCCCCTACTACTTTGCACCTTTTTTTTGGTCAGAATGCAATTATTTTTTTTTTAGTGATGAAGTTAAACCATGTTTTTCTTTTCTTTCACTCTTACATTCGAAGGAAGCACAAGCGTTGCGAGACCCAACACCACGTTGCTCTATTTTAAACGGAAACCAATCTCACTTGAGCTATCTTTAAACTAAAGTAGACAAAAAATTCCAGAAATAAACTGCATGTTTAAATATAGTTTAACGTAAAGTCAAGATGTACCCAAATGAACAGGTACACTCAGTACCTCCACTTGACGTTTCTGACGCTAGCTTAGAAGCATTTGCACTAACTACTAGGAGTTCTTCAGGAAGAACTTACTATAGACCCTGCTCCTAGCAAAGAGCAGGTAGCCAGGTCCTTCACTTGCGGCACGTGGATGATCACAACACTCGTGCAGCAATGCGCTGGGCGCAGGAGCAACAGGTAACAGCTCTGCAGAACAGGTAGCAACACGCAGGTCTACCTGCAACTTCGACTCCAGTTACTTTTTCAGAAATAGAACTATTCTAATGCAACGTTTTTTAAACAAAGATGTAGTCATTCTCTGCCTCATGGAACTTAATGCAACTGAGCCTTCCATCAAAGAAAAGGGCACCCCGAACAGAGACACGGAACGAGGAAGACACAGACGTGGTGTGGAGGGACAGGACTGGGAACTTCCTGGGGCTGGTCTGTATGGACTGCGCTTTGGGGAGGCGAGGGAAGCAGCACGGGGGGTTCAAGTTTCTCCTTCACAGCTGCACACCGATTCTAACGCATCTTTCAATCTATCCCCATGAACGAATGTCTCTTTTTCAGATGTGAACTTTCCCCCAGGGAGTCGTAATCCAGGTTTTGCAGCTAGAGCCATTTAGCAGATTTTAGGAAAACTTCCACTGGAGCTTCTCTACGGGCTTTCTCCCCCGAAATCATGTTCGGGTCCTGCAAAAGATTTTAATGGCCCCTGCGACCCACACCTAAGAAGAAATAGGGTAACATCTCAGGACAGCTCGCTCCGTGGGAACTGCATACAACAAAGTAGATGTCGTGTCTCACCTTCCTTCAACAAAGTACTGTGCTGTCTTGTAACCTTTGGGGGACTTCTTCTGCCATTTACAGGTAACATGACTTTTCAAGGAAAGACTCCATTAAAAATAATTGTTAGAATTATGATATTGGAAGGAGAGATAGCCACGTATCCTTACAAGTCCAACCGTATTCGAGAAGTAGAAGCATAAAATCAGACAGAAAAAAAACCCACAATGAATTACTATAACAGCACTTGTCAAATTATAAGCATATGTTTTCAGCTGACCCACTTACTCTCTTACGTCACCATGCCGATAATTGACTTCTGTCCCTTAAGGGGGTTCTTAAATATAACTGAGCAGCACCTGCCACATAAGAAGAACAATTTTACACACCAGTTCCTCACCCAAAATATCCCACTTAACGGGTTCGGTGCCAGGTTTACTCGCGGCCTCGGCTGCGCCTCTGGAGTATCCCAACTTGAAATTTGGAGGCCGTTTCCACAGCCCTAGGGATCCAGATGCTCTGGAAGAGGCGACAGCAAATATTCCGCTGCTAGAATGAAGATCAGCCACAAACATTTTCGCAAATTAGCTCTTTAATTGATAGTTAGTTACTGACATTAAATGAAATAAACACTTATCCCTGTGGATACTGAAGCAATTTAACCCTGAACTGCATCCAAATGGAACGAAGGAGAAAATACTGCTACTTTCAATGGACTTATGATAGAAAATTAGGTGAATTTAAGTGTTTTCCAAACTCTACGCACGGAACACATGTCATTGCCCATAACAGGCAGGCAACCACTGAGGTATCAAACCCAAGAGCCCATTTAATGCACTACCACCATCTAGAACAACCCGAGGGGGGGGAAAAGGGGGGGAAAGAACACAGAAACCCATTTTCCATGGAAATTCACATACAGCTCCAGGAACACGTGGCCAGGGCACCAGCTTCCTCTCCCCTTTTCCGTAAAACAACAAGTAGCAGCCCCAGCTCCTCAGTGATTAACCCCGCACAGCCTACACCAAGAAACATCTGTAGGATCTTGTAGGCGACGTGTACGAGGCGCCCCGTTGTTCACGCACTTAAATGCTGTCAAACTTCTCTCCGCAGCCAAGGCCACGCATCTCACTGCTCCTCCCTTTGGGCAAGTCATTTGCCCTCAGATGAGGTTGTGGCACAGGCTACACCAGGTCAGTCAAGGACACGAATGATTTTACTCACTGGGTAAGTCTTTTCCATTCGAGTGCCTGATTTCAGCTTGTTCCCACTCGCACGTCACTCAATCCACTTCCTTCAGAGCAGCTTTTCTGATGCCGAGAAGCAATTCTGGGCATGGGCTGCTTTCTGCACTCAGAACTACTGAAATTAGTAGATCTGCCATCTTACCGACACACATGCAAGACAACTCAAACTGCCTGCCTGCTTTGCCTTATCATCATGCGACGCTGCAGATAAAAGTACAAATTCAAAAGTTTGTCCACCCAGTAATCGGGGACTAAAGTCTTCTCTTTAAATTCACCAATGAATTTAAACCAAAAATTAAATGCAATATAATGAGATGTGAAGGATTCAGTTTTGCAGGGTCTGGGTCTCCCCTTAATGAAGGGAAGGTAATAGAAAAATGCCGTGAGAATTTAATCAAGACACTAATCACGGTTTATAACAAGATGTACAACAGATGTAAACTCTAAGACTTCTATTGCAAACCTTAGTGATGCAATTTCAAATTAAAAAGTAAATACATATATAAACACAGCAGTTACCTAAAGTTAAATTCTGTTATTAGGACAGCTTTTACTTGCGCTTCAAAAGCCTGCCTGTCATCAGCAAAAACCTCAGAGCTGCCAGAGCCCAGCAATGCTCTGCGTAGTCACCCCATGAGCTGAAAGTCCCTATTCCCATCTTCAAGGAAAAATTACTAAGCAAAGATTGAGAAAAAAAGCCTTTCCCAGCACTAAGGAAACAGCAGAAACATCATTGTGTAAAGGAGGTATTGCCGGGAGGAGCTGAGCTACCAGCTGGGCAGGGGTTTTGTACCAAACTCGGACGCAGGGCTAAGGTGACCCTCTCCCAAAGGTGCCTGGGGCACCTTGGCTGCCCCCTCTCCTGGGAATGGGGAGGTGGGTACAATCCAAGGGCTATTTCCGTGCCCAGCTCACACAATTCAAGCGCAATCCTACGGCCTCCCACTGAAAAGCGCAAACCATCGTCCTGGGCTCCGGGTGGAAAGTTGTTTGGGAGAAAAGAGGAAATTGATAGATACGGAAAGATGCTACAAGAAAAAAAAAAAAAAAAACAGTAATAAATATTTGGCCACCTGATTTTTCTAAAAGTATTAATAAGGTCTGATGAGGTGTTTCGGCACACAGCTGCTCTCAGTCTCATTTTAATGTGCATTTTCATGTCAAGATCCCCAGTGATGCACGCTTGCAAAGGCTGCTATTAAAACATGCGAGTTATGAGCACAGTGAAACCCCATTGAAATATTAGAAATTTAGGTAATTTCAAGGAAAGCAGGACTGAGTCTTTGAGAAAACAGGGGCCTAAATTTCTACTAAAGGCACTAAGTGCTTGGGCACAGGTCCATGGGAAATTTTGGTATGTGAAAAGGAATAATCCTCCGAAACATTTAATCTCATTTAGTTTTAGAGCAAATTAGAAGAGTTTCTCCAGCAAGCATTATTCAAGAGAGAAAGCAAAGCCTCAGGAAGACTACAGATGTTAAGCTTTTCCTTCTGAAGACTGGAAACAGAAAAAGCAAAGGTAACATAGCAGGAGGTTTCACCTAAATTGCTACCGTTACTCCTGTAATGCCAGGGGAAGCAGCACTACTGTGTCATTAGCACCAAGAAGCCTAAGTTTTTCCAAAGCCCTCAGCTCCTCTAAAATCTCAGCTTCCATTCTTCAAGAAAATTGCATTTCCAGCCCTATGCCCTAGGGAATAACCAGAAAAATCTGCCCCCAGGATAAACTGCAGCTCAGAACCTGCTAGGCAAATGCAATAAAGCCCTATTTTTTAAAGCAAATGTAATTCCGGCAGGTTTGGGGGCCTGTCTCACAAGCCTCGAGCGCTCCGGGTTGGCGGTTTTCTCTCTGCTCCATGTCCAGGCTTTTCCAGGGCTCTAGGATGGTCTGGGTCCGGCACGGAGGGATGCCTGAGCCACAAGTGTGAGTGGACGGCGAGGTGCCAAAAGCTGAGCCCAGAGCCGCAGCCCCAGCCCGTGCTGTAACACGCCACATCGAACACCCTGCTGAGCACAGCGCCAGAAAACCCCGCTCCAACAGCAGCAGGGGGAAAAGCAGGTCAAAATTCCCCAAACTTTGCTAACTTTGCTCCCGCAGCACAACAGCTCGCACCTGTGACTTACACCTGAAGCCGAACGGAAAGGCCAGCGCAAACGTCCCCTGCGGGAGCCCTGGGACGTGCCCAGCGCTCACCAGGCCGGGTGACACCGCGAGGGACCAACTTTCCGGAAAAGGGAGGGCAGCAGGAGATGGGCTCTTCTTGGGAGAGCAGTGGGGAGGAGAGGGGCAAACGCCAACTCCACGGCACTTGCTCCCATCAGCGAGCCTGGGAAGCAACAAACCACAGCACTCCCACAAGCACGAGGTGGGAAAGAGAAAAAAAAATAAATAAAAATATATGATTTTGGCAGCAACCGTGGCACCCACTGGCCTGACCCTGGCTCTGGAGAGAAGTTCGGATTTCGTGCGTTTCTAGGGAAAACGGTAAGAGACAGAGGGGCAGGGGGTGAGGGCGGGAGGCCGGCGGAGGGCGCGTGGAGCGGAGCCGGGAGCGGAGCCCGGGCGGGCGCCCCGCGGCCGCGCCCCGTCCTCACCTGCCGCAGGATGAAGCTGGTGGAGGTGGTGGAGCCGTCGGAGCGCTTCAGGCGGCTGCGGCGGGTCGCCGTGCCCCTCGGCACCTGCGCCGGGCGAGAGCGAGGGCGTCAAGGTCGCGCCGCGATCCCCCCCGGCTCCCCGCCGCCCCCG
>JAWLRI010000068.1:1237538-1255496 GCA_034781795.1 Crypturellus tataupa | reverse complement strand
GCGGCCCCCGGCGGCAGCCCGTGAGGCGGCGGCGCGGGCGGCCCCGAGGCGGGAGCCCGTGAGGCGGCGGCTCCGAGGGGGAGCTGCGCCCTGGAAGCGCCCCTGTAACTGCCCTGCCCGCCGTCGTTCGGGACAAGCGTTGCTGAATTGTAAGCGTTCTCTCTTTTTTTTTTTTTTTTTTTTTTTTCCCCTCGGTACTCTTAACGGGCTGCATTTGCCTTGCAGGGGAGCTGATCCCCCTAGGCCAGGGGATGCCCCCCAAGGAGCCGTTTCCCTGGCGCAAGCGGCCCAGGCTGCACCCCTTCCTTGTGGACAGGAGTTGAATAAAAATAATAAAGTTGAGTAAATACTGGCTCATGCTGAGGGGAACTAAAGAAAGAGTTGTTTAAATGAAACCCTTAGGTTCATTCCAGTTTGCATCAGGCATTACACCCACTTTCGTCTCCCTTGGGCCCATTCCAGGCCCTAGAAGCTGTCGGAGCAGCGCATCTGCCTGGAGCCAGGCACCTAATTTCCAGGAGCCAGTTGACAGTACTTGGCTCTCGGACAAATCTGTGCTATTATGGACAGAAACAATCATGAACTGACACTAATCACCCGAGCTAACGCCGCGGCATTCGGCTTCCGGCGCACATGGCGCGTGTCCCTGTGCTGGGGAGGCTGCTGCGCCGCATCCCACGCTCAGGATCTTGACAGGCTCGGGCTGCCAGTGCAGATGCTACAAGCGAGTACCGGACTATGAGCCCAGTTTAACCTCTTCCACCTGAAATTGGTGTGAAATCCCCCAAAATGGTGCACTTGGGGCCCGCCTGCGGTGCCACGCAGCACCCTGAGCATCACCCCTGTGATAATTTGCATCAATGGCCATGCGGCAAGAGCACCGTCATTTCCATAAAAACAAATTGAGAGATTTAAGTGATTAATTTGAAGTTTTAACAGAAAAGCTGGGTACAGGACCTGGATTTCCTGCTTCCCACTCCTGTGCTTTAGCTATAGCACATTACACCTCCCACTGGAATGAACCCAGCCCACTGCTAAATCAGGCTTCGCACAGCAGTGGCCCCTCACCAAAAATGTTTTTTTTTTCCCCCAACTAAGCGGGAAACACACAGAGAAGGAAAGCTTACAGAGGTATCAAAGCATGCTCGTTTCTCTAATGCAGGGGGTAACAACATTTATAGGTTACTCCTTTTCAAGTGCTTCCTGATGCCTTGCCCTGTAAGTGCAGGGAGGTAAAATCAAGGCCAATGTCAGTCTCCAAAGGGTCATCTCCACCAGCCTCATATGGAGCATTTGCCCCTTTGGCAAAGCCCCCGGCACAGCGTGAACACGTGTCTTTCTCATCTGCTATAGACACAAGCTGCAGATTTCTTTAATTCCTTGGATGAAATTAGTCAGCCTGGTTTATTTTATCCAAGAGGAATGTGGGTCATGAATGCTGTAGTCTAAATTAGATTATTTTTAAACTCCATTTAATCATTATAATGATACAGGGAAGGATACTTTTCTTTAAGCATTAATCCCAACATGACCGAGCACATGGCTGGCTTCCCAAATTAAAGCTCTGTACAGAAAATTAAACATGTCCTCTTCTCACTTTATAGCAAGACACAGCAAATCTAGGTGGGGATTGGATAAGAAAAACAAGGTTCAAGTATTGCTTTACCAATTACCTAGTATGGGTTTGCTTTGGTAAACTGCAGATGTGCACTGTCGTGGGACCTGCAATGAACGTATGGGGGTCAGTAACTGAGATAGTGGTAGAATGCAGGAATTTTTATCTTGGTACAAAATTTACATATAGAATTTACCTAAATAAGAAACCCAAGTTGGTAAGTTACCAAGTATATCAGGTTCCTTGCACACACTGTTCTGGAGCCCATGCACAGCTTTAGCAGAGGGTTTCTATAAGGCACAAAGATTTATTCATACTTTGTGTGGGCTAGAAATACCGCTTTTGGATAAACTGTTTAGAGTCTCCTTGAAAACCCATAATCATCCAAGGCTCTTAGGATGCACAATACAATCAGATCTTAAAAGTGGTGTGTTTGTTTTCTGTATAAACACATCATTTGTGGCAAAGCCTATCATGACTGCTATTGAAGACCAGTATTTCCCACAGTCCACCCCCAGTCTGCAGCAGTATCGGCTCCCAGCATATTAAGCCCAGCTTAAAGGCAATTAAAGGCAGCAGTCCCCATCTGGAGCAGCTCACAAGCAGCAGGAGCAGAGCACAGCTATGGAGCAATGAGTCTCCTGTGCAGCCCCGGCTTTGCCGAGGCCCTGCAGGAAGAGGATCCCTGCCCGCAGGGAGAAGGTGGTGGCCCTTGCAATGCTGACTCGTGTCACCTCTGCCTCTTCTTTCCGTCAAAGACTTGACTCTGCCTCAAACAGAAAACTCCTCACCTGTGTTGTTAAACAAACGTGTTTTATTCACACAAGGCAACACACACGCACATTGTAGACAAGAGGCCAAACGGATATTGCAATAAAACAGATACCTTATTCTTATGGCCGCAAACTCTTTAGGATGATTTTCTGTAAGAAACACCTGCAACAGATCCTTTAACAAACACCTTTTCAACTCAAAGGCCAGACAAAATAGGAGCGGGATGTTAGACTGAACTCAAAGTTCAGGTACAGCATACTTTGGGGGCGAGATCAGCCCCTGGCTGATGTTACAATTTCAGAGAGACGGACAGAGATATAAAAACTCCGAAGTGCCACAACTCAGCTCGCCTTGCTTCTCTTTCCTTCCCTTCACAGCAGGCTCAGTTTGCTTCCTGTAAAATTCACCTGTCAAGTGCCACCAATTTTCAGAAGCTACCCATTCAACAGATACATCACAGTGCTCGGTTTAAGCAAGAGTAGTGTCTATTATTTCTTAGAAAAGATGAATATATAAAAACCAGAAAAAAATCTTCCTATTGCAGCAGTCCCACGTGCTCGGCACTGCTTCCTGCAGGGCAGCCTGCTGGAGGGGCATACTGTGCACAAGTCAACATTTAGGAAGAAAAGCTAAAGTAACGCCAACATATAACGTTATTAAGGTTTACCTGTTACAGAACCCACTTTTTTTTTAATATTGTAATTTCGTTAACAAACTAAACAGACAATGCAAGTATCACATCAAGGCTATATGAAATATTAAGGTTTCCCAAAACACATCTTTGCATGGTGATATTAAAGACAAATGAAACTGTTGCTTGCAGTTGACTCTAACTTAGACATAAGTTGCAAACTCATACTAGAAGAAAATTTATCTAGTATTGACATTTTCAACATCCATGAAACAAATATATTACAATAAAGTTCTCATTATAAAGTTGCACAAATTTCTATGTTAAACGATAAGAGTTTATATGAAAAAGCAGAAGTTATCTACCATTGATTCCTGATACAAAATAGGTATAAACCTAAGGTAGAAATCTGAAGTTAGATAAATCCTTTGGCAGCATGTTCAGTTACAATCAGGCCTTAAAAATAAATATGATAATGTATAGAAGTATGAAGAGAAAAAAAAAATCTATTAACACCAAAACCCTCTAAATACACAATTTTAATAATAATTAAATTATTTTACACTATCTACAAATTACATATCACAGAATAAGGAATAAGAGATGACAGAATGGCAAATCCTGCTTTTATAAAATTTCAGGCTTTAACAGTATGCTTTTATGTAGCTGTATAGCAAACCTCACACAACTGAGTATATACATTATTTATATTTCATAAAATAATTAACTACATGTAATCAAACTGCATCTGCTAGCTATGTCTATTTAAGGTACTGCTCAATATTTCTGCTGGATCAAATCTTTGAATCCAATAAAAATACCTACCTTTATCTCCTTCACTAACTAAACATGGGTGTTCTGCTTAAAAGATAGCAAGATTTAGTTTGATTACATACCAATGTAATCATTGGAAGAAAGCAAACTCTTGCAAAAAAGAATCCCAAACAATAAGAATTTTGAACAGCAGCATTGAAAATAATTCTTTTTCTAAAGAACACAAGAAATAAGTTATCAAAACACTTCAGTATTGCAACATGTGTTATTTATACTAAACTACATCGGGGAAAGAATAAAGACAAATTAAAGTCATGTCAAAAAGAAAGACAAAAGCTCCCTTCCAATTGCACCACTTAAATAAAAATGATTCAACGAGCAGGTACCTTATTGCATAAGCATAAAGCTGTAAATGAATAAGGTCATGATATTAAATAATTTAATAAAATGTGAAAGAAATGGAGGTGGTACTGAGTGAAGGGTAATTTTTATTACTCAGTGTACAATACAATTGTTCTTATCTGTTAGAAAAATTATACACCAAACTCTTTATTTAAAGAATTTTGGAGTTTCATGCATTTAATCAAGTTTATTTTTAATATATATGTATATAGCAATGATTTTCTCCCATATTTTTCCAGTCTAAAGATTATTATTCATCATAACAGTTAAAATATGTATAAATAAGACTATGCTAGAGTAGGTAAATTGGAGGAGAATTAAGTGATTTTTCTAGAGGCTGAAAGAGCAAGCGAAATCGCACATTCCTGAATGACTTCAGCTCATCTACTCTTTTCCCTCTGCTCCAAAACAACAAAATCGTCCAAAACAATCCAATCAGCCCTCCCCACCCCCCATTAAAAAAGTGCATCAGGAACGAGTCTTTGATTTCTTTTCTTATCCACCAAATGCTAGTTTCACTTCCAAGGCAATTCCTTTTTAAAAGACATTTTTGTCATTTCAAATATGCGCCCATCAAATGAGGAACAGTCTCATTGGTCAAACACTTGCTCTGTCTTTACACACTGCAAGTTACAGACACCTTTTCCAAAGGGTTTGAGAGACTTTTCTCTGACTATAGGCAGCATTCAGCCACAGAAATGGTGGTGAAGAAAGGAAATCCAAAAGAGGTAAGAAACTCCTGGTCCCGTAAAGGTGATTTCTGCTCCACTTTACCCCCTGTTTGAAAGGGATCAAGGCAGATCCTCACAGTCTCAAATTTCAAACATTCTCAAGCCTATCCTTTCGCACAAGGAGCTAGGATACTCCTTCACTTCCACACACATCAAAAAAGGAAAAGAGACTCTGTGCAGGAGACCATGCACCCATGGGGTGCCCACAGAGCCGGCAGCCTCAACCCTGCCTGTTCCTGCAAAGGAAACTTGTGCTTGCAATCCCACCTCTGCTGGCCAAGGAAGGGGAGGCTTTGAGATAGATTACTCAGTTCTTGGAAGAGAAACACAACAGTTCTCTGTAGTTTCCCCAAAATTTAATAGGCAGCAACATAAAAATCACTTTTCATATTTCGGTAGGTACACGGTCTTCTCTGTCACCGTATCAAATCCTTCTCTCTTGCAGCTCTCACACGCGCGCTTGTGCTGCTGCTGCAGTTCTGCAGTGCATATGTATCGTTAACACTCCCCACTACCGGAGGGGATGGGAAGGAAGGAAGGGGTCTGAACCAGCAGAGGTTCTCTAGAGCACTGGGAGTAATAAGATTATAGAGAGACAACAGAGGAAGCAATGCTTAACCAGAGCAGTGTGTAACAAGTATCCTCAAGTTTCCAGAAACACATTTAAAAAGAAATTATTTGGGTTTTGGACAACTTTTTACTTAAATCTGGCTTTGCATGTGGTATTTCATGAAGGTGTGTGTGCTAGTTAACAGGTACCACTAAAATAAGGAGTTAAAGTCACCTGAAATTATTTTTAAACCATCAGCTAATCTAATTCAAGCTGTCTTTAGCAAATGCTTAACAATCAAATCTGCTGTACATTTTACTCTGCATCATCCTAATGCACTAGGTTATTTAAAAGGAGAATGATTTCCCACCAGCAGCAGGTGTTCATAAAACCCACGACATTCCACAGCCCTTTGACGCTGTCCTGGAACCATGAGTTCGTTCCTCCTAAAGCAGGGGTTGCTGCGGGTAGCTGGCGGGCTGCGGCAGGGTGGTGGGCGCCGCGGGGTATGGGGCTGCGGCAGGCAGGCCCAACGCGCTGCTGCTCGGGTAGGAGGCCGCGTCAGCACTCGCGGGTGCGGGGAAGGCGGCAACCCCGGGCGGCACAAACGCCTGGCTCAGCACGGAGTCCGTGGTGGCACTGCAACGAAACACACAGGTCTCCTGCTGAAGGGCTCCTATCTATTCTTCTGGCAAGCAGATTTGCAAATAAGATTTTTGTTTAGCCCAAAAGTGATCTGTATGTTCTCAGAATGGTAAAACAATGTATTAAATTCAGTTATAAATATCCCAGGGATACTTCCTCTATGGATAAAATAGTAAATATCAGCAGGAAGTAATCAGTTTGCTAAAGTAATACCTTAAATATGCAGCTTGGGTGGGCTGGGTTCCTCCAGAAGAATTTATGTTTTGAGGCAGAGACCTCAGCTGCCCCATCTGATCAGATCCTAGGCCGTAACCCTGGGAAACAGTGACTTGGTGCACTCCTTGCATCATGTAGTTTCCACTAGATGGCTGCACAGGATACGCCTGTAAATAAGAAGTATCATCATATACCTTTTATTCTCAACTAAATAACAGAGAGCATGGCATGGAATACAATTACAATATACAAGTAGGCATGGGTTCAAAGGCAGTGCTACTGTAGTCTGAGGCTATCACAAATTCATTTTTCCAAAAGTCTTCTAAAACCAAAATATGTAACTCCTCACAACACGTGTGTAGGTTTTAAACAAACACTCATTACACTAACAAGTTGTCTTTCGCCGCCCCAAAATGCACTGCTTAACAGCTGCACTTCCAAGCTGAAAGAACAGCCTTTTGCATCACATAAAAACAAAGTCTTTGATCCTCCTGGAAACCTTATTTCTTTTCCTCTCATTTGCCTTTCCTTCAACATTTCCATTTCACATATTTTGATGCACAAACACAAGACCGTTGAGTGGGAAGATGTACATCCATCCCTAGAGATTCACAACTGAGTAACATTTTGAAAACGAGAATATGAGAATATTCTTAAGACTACAACAAAAGAAAAACAGCAAGAACTTTTATTTCTCACATTTCTGGGTAAGATAATATTTCTTCTAAGTTCTTTTCCACTCAAGACAGGAGAGGCCAGACAAACCTGCTTACAGAAGTCAAATGCAAGTGCACGGCTCGTGTTCTGCGACTTGGGATGGTGGACGGACACAGCAGAATAATGCAACCAAATAACCCTGCTGAGGTTCAGCATTATTAGCATCACCTTGTGATGCTGAAATGTGTATCTTAGGAGAAATACTGAACTGTTGGGTTTTGGTTTAAATTATCTTTTCACTCCCAAATATAATTAAATTCTCAAAACTACCAGAAGTTAAGGGCACAGAATTACTACTGACTGACATTTTCAGATCTGTTACTACGGCAACTGTTCTTTTCTCACTGAACAATTAACATTAAGGTAAAACTCACCTAAAACACTCATCCTGCATTTTCTCCAAAATGGATCCTCAAAATTCCCTTTCTCTTCCAGTTCTGTTTTCTTAAAATACCAATATGACATATGAGAGCTACTTTAAATCAGTGTTGAGCTCCTACGCCCACTAATACAGCATGCTTATTTCTCAAGGAAAAAAGAGCTATTTCCAGAACAAGGTTTCTATACTTAGAAAAAGTGCACAGTGCTCATGATTAATGCACTAATATTAAAGTTCTGTCACATCCCTACTATTAGATAATAAAGTAACATTTTGCTGGAAGATTGAGAACATGACTCATAGCAAGCAGATCCACCAAGCTGCTGAAACGTATGATTCTAACTTCAAAGAAAAGTTAGCCATGGAAAGAATCTTCCAGACTTGTCATTTATTGTATCTTTGTATTAAATATACAGCAAAAATTAACAATTCTATTTTATTATTCAAGAACATAACTGCAAGTGAAAGTACTTTGGTCTACTGCCTAAACGGTATTTTATTCTAAAGGCTATAAAAAGTCCCAAGGCGATGTCAGATTGTTCGTAGGCTAGCAAGAAAGCCCACACTTCATTTCTGCTGTCATCTTTTTAAATAGAAAACTATATTTGGAAAGTTGCTATTTCCAGAGAGGAGTACTGACCTGCACAGAAACACCAGCAGATGTAGGTGGATATTGTGCAGTATGGTGGAGTTTTGAGTAGGCTGAATATATCGGCGTTTCATTCATCAGTTTGTTATAGAGCTCCAGGGCTTCTAGAACTTTCACATTCAATTCAGATAATTCTGAATGTTTTCTGTTACAAAACAAATATATACGAACACTAAGCTTCCTTTAACAGTTAGTGTTACTTTCAGGAACAACAACAAAAAGTAGTTTGTTAAACTATTTGAGTGTACAAGAAAGAAATTAAGAAGTAGAATGGCAAACTTTCATGCAATCTATTCTGTTTCCTCATACCAATGGGACTGCCTAACTGTAATAACATTTTAAAAAATAGATAAATAAAAATGATCACTCCACAGGTGTGTAAATGTGGAAGTAGAAGTGTCAGCTGCCTTCTCACACTTTTATCATCAAATAGTCCTGAGGGCCCAGAGGAAGATGATTTAGTTGAATACATTTTACTGTCACTATGGATAGTCAGCAGCAGACTGAAAATCCTAAGTATTAATATATAATGCAGAAAATGGCTAAGATCAATGCTCACCTATCTATCTCCTCTAGTTTTTCATCTATCATTGGACCCATCTGTTGACAAATATCTGTGGAGACAAAATTAGTTCATGCATTGCACAGTTAGAATTTCAAATCTAATCCAGCACAAAAAATGCTCTATCCAATGACACTAAGATAGCATATAAAATCGGAGAGTGTATCATGCCTGTTCCACCGAAATCATTTCTAATTGATACTCATTTTTCCCCACGCAAAGTAAAGAAGAAAAATACACTGTTAATTCTGCTTTCTTGTCATCTGTTTCCTTCCACCCTTTCAAACAAAAGGGCCATTCATGAAAATACTTTCGCATTTTTGCTTGCGCACTGCAAGGTCTAGGTCTACATTTTTTCCCTCTTGAAGGAGCACCCAGACTCTCTAGAAATACATCAAGAGCTTTTTTATCCTCACCTTTTTTTTGATACACTCAGTTTTTCTTACACACCTTGAATTAACCAGCTCTTAAGCATCCTGAATTTCTAAAAAACAGTATTTTGGAGAAATTTTTGCTTCAAGTTACTTCAGACTGAGTATTGATAGGGGAATGGATCTTGCACAGAATACACTAGATGGTACTCTCATTACATGGCTAAACATGGAGTTGCCTTGATAACTATTAGAAAATTCAGTTATAAACACAGCCTCACACTCCCATCAAGAAATAAACTCTTCTACAGCATATTATTAATACAGACTCAGGTTTCTCTAAGGTTCAAATAAATGCAAAAGAACTATCAACTGAACCCACAGAAAATTGTGAAACGAAACACAAGTACTAGCAAACTTAGTGCTCAGAGTACCTTCTGAGTCTAGGAGGTCTGGAGAATCTAGCTTTAAATCTGTAGGATCTATGCTCTGAAGCACCTGCAGTGTTTTATCCATCTTCTCCTGAAAAGTTAAAAGAAGATTAACAAGAGTTATTTCTGAAGTATGGCAAAGACTATTTTAATTTTCATATAAGTCGTTAATTATATAAAGGAGTTAGCATTTCATCAGCCGGTACCAAAAGTTGTTTTCACCAGCATAAAATATCAGCACTTCAATAGACTGGAAATGACTGCATACCTCATCTATATAGACTGGTTCAGGTTCTGCTTTCTTAATTTCTTCTGCAGCATCCTCAGTAACGGAATTTTTATCCACAATTGCTAAAAAAGCAAACATTAATTTTTGCAGTTGTGTTACTAAATTGATTTTAAAAGCACATTCTTTTATTGGACAATATTTACAGTTTAATTTTAACTGAATTTTCTCAAATTTCACTTGGCATCAAACTTTAAATGAGAGAGAAATGCAAGTAATAACTTGAAGAAATAAGCTCCTAACCGCTGGAGAAGGGAGAATGGATTTACCTAGAAAACCCTTTAACAAGTTTGTATTTTGGTCTAACCAAACTTGACCACAAATCCAGGGCCAGCAAGAAAGAGGCTTTGGTAACCCTACCAGCATCCAAGAACACCTCCAACACGTGTGGTTAATTTTAACTAACACTCTAGTGTTAGGATTTATTTCAGAATCATGATCATGCATAAAGCTAAGAATGCAATTTTAACAAATTATTGATATAAATGTTAATCAATACTACATTTGATGTCAAAGTCTCCCTTTTAAAACATCTGAAAAGAAGGTAATTATTAATTCAAACAAATGTTACTCACAAAGAACTACGGTTCTAGAACTGAACTTCTACATAAGGAAAAAGGTCCCAAATTCAGAATCAAGATATAGAAATTGTGCAAGTCAGTTACAGGAGTGGCATTTGCTTCTCTGTCCATTTTCAAAGCAATCAAGAACCTTCTCTCCATTCATTCCTTACACCCACTTCAAGAAAAAGCTTTACTGAAGGACTAATTTGCAGTTCCAATATAATCTCATCTTTCTAAAACAATCTGCTAGCTTTTAGTAGTTAACTTACCTGTCTCAGGTTCCATACTTAAGTCAGAAGTCACAAAATTGGATGGAAAGAGTCCTACTCCTCTGTGATTTTCACCTTTCCACCAATTGGGGTCACTAGGGAAACAGAGCTTCTATTAACAAAACTCTGAACAATTACTTTTAGCGTCAACTGCACATTTTGCACTTTTGACAGAAAACTGGTGATATCTAATGTACTGTTTCGCTGTGTATTGAATAACAAAGGTGAAGGAGAACATTTATAGAGATTAGCAGGCTAGCAGCAAAGCGAAAACCAAGAGTCTGACACAGGTATTGGGGGAAATAAAAGCATTCAAGAGCAAGTACTCAACTGTACTCAGCTCTTAATTCTTTAGACTGATTACATGATAGTTCAGAATTGTGCAAGTGGGAACTAGCATTAAAAATTTATTTGACCTATCACAGCCTATTTAATTAGAATGGCACTAGTAAGAACGAAGCGCTTTGTAATGATCACTAGAGTAATGGTGATGACACCAACAGTAATCATCCTAGGTGCTTTTTCTTCAATTTTACTGCTAACAAATTAGAATACTTGATGGCCAGAGATTTAACAATTTTTGGAAGTAAAATCTTAAGGCACATACAGCTAGTGTTTCCCTGTAAGCATCCTAAAAACAAACTAATTTGATCTGGACCACAGAAGGAAATATCCACTGTATCACAGAGAGGGTCACCCTGCACCAAGACCAAGAACCGCAGCGCTGTCTGGGCACAGGGGTCAGTTCAGCTGGGCAGAGGCTCCCTCACTGCTGTATTTCACACACAGCGGCCAGCTGTGCACTGCAGTCACAGCACTTTGTTCCTCTCTGGACCTCACTAGCTACAGTAAGAGAGTTGCTGCTGAGAGGGAAGACAGTAAGGCTCATGTAGCATCAGACAGTCTAGAAGGTAACTGCTTTAAAGGAACAGCTCGTCAGTGAGGGAATGCGAGAACTGGGAAAGGGAGTCAGGGGTGTTTTGCAGGAACCTAAGAATCTTTCTGGTGGGAGAAACAGTTTGAGGGACGGGGGGAAAAAAAAAAGTGGAAAATATTAAATGGATGTGGGAAAAGTCAGAAAAATGCGGAGGAAAAAGTTGCTAACCTAATGACAGATAATGCTCTGGAATAAAGGCACCTTCAGCTGAATATATTATACCTGTCATCCAAAACAAAAATAATTTCTCCACTTTTAAAGGTGAGCTCATTGTCCTCGACTGCTTCAAAGTCATACAGAGCTCGCACCTTCCTCGCGTTCTGATTGTTTTGCTGAATTTCTGCAGATGGGTACAAGGGTTTAGTTTCCATTTGTTGCTGTTTCTGCTCTTGCAAAGACAATTCAATAGCTATAATTAGAGGAAGGAAAAAAAAAAAAAAAGATAAGTCTGTATATTTCATCCCTATTTTACATTTATATACAAAAATAACTGGCTTTCCTAATCAAAAAGAGAAAAAATGCATTAACAGGTATATTATAAAAGTAGTCTGTATCTGTTTCTCTAACACTTGAAATTTAAACTCTTTGCTGCAGATTATTAACTGTATTTCACATTTCAACAGCTTTACTCTGCCTTGCAATAGGATTAAAAGGCACGACAATCATGTACAAGTTATGAAACATTCCAGGAGAAAAAAAAAAATGCTTTCTATGGTACTACCCACAACTTGAATTATCTCACATGCTACCAATGTGAGCAACATTGGCAGCATGATCAGAAATATTGATAAACTTTTCACTGACATCTTATTAACTATATTCAAAGGAGAAAAGAATAAAACATACAACCAAACATTTAAATATTCTGATTTTTAAGGCACGAAGATGAAGGTCTAACCTAACAAAACACGTAGGTGCAAAAGGGAAGGGTCCAAGTTCTCTGAAGAGAGAGCAGTCGCCACACTATGTTAATGGCTGTGTCATTTGGCAAAATATGTCTTACCCCAAGTCCTCCTGCAAGACCAATCAGCATGTTAATTTCCAACCCGTTGTGCCCTCATCTGAAGTTCTGCACAGCAAAAGCACATACTACTTCCTAGCACCATGCATTTTAACAAAACACATCCTGGAGCATGAGTCTATCGAAAAGTTGTGCCCAGGATATTCACCTTTAGCTATATCTTCATCTTCTTTGCTTTTGCTTGATGATGCACCATTCTTAGCAGCATTTGTGGTAGCCTGCAAAAGTATGAGTAATAGAATAACTTTATGTTACAAAGGAAAAAGTAAGGTGTAGAACTATGTTTAAAAAGTAGAAATATTTTTTTCTTGGTTAGAGTCAAAATGACCTTTTAGAAAAAGGGAAAACTCTCCAAAGAAAAGAAAAACAAAACAAACCTCCCATCTCCGTAATCTTAGGCTGGTTTTATTTGTTTCTCTCAGCAAAGAAAAATAGTGAAAGAAATAAAAATAGTAAATAATCAGATATCATTGACATTATTACTCTTCTCACTTCTGTCCTCCCTTTGTCAAAGAAGGGCAGTTTTTTGGAGTCACAGGGAGCAAGAAACCCCTAGCCTCTGCACACCCTGCTGCTGCTCAACAGGAGGTCTCCGGGTCTCAAAGGCTCCTCTCATAGTCCAGCCCACGGCGCAGGCTCATCCGCACAAGCGGGTTACACTCACGTGCTAGACCTCCCTAGGCCAGCTGAAGTACAGCTCAGCATCTGCTCTGAACATCTGCTCTGAACAGTAGTAATTTAGGCAGAGGAGCAGTTGTTTGCCAAGTCACTGAGGCAGTTGGACTAGCGGAACAGAACAGAAGAATGGGAATGAAGAGGGAGTTTACATAAAGTTGGGAATCATTGACTTGAATAATACAAGTCTCTGCAACAGCATGGCAAAATCATTCTGAGAATTTCCATTCAGCAAGGAAGTCTTCCTTTAGACATCAGGAACAGAAGTGGTCCTAGAAGACAATTTTGTACAAGTATACCAGATCCCAAGAAATACTAGCTTTGTTTTTTTTTTTTTTTTGCAGTGAACTACATGAGGTAAAAACATTAAGCCATCATTTTATAAGTATTTGCAGGAAAGCAAGAATAATTTTCCAGCTTTCAGTACTCTAGATCTTCTATGTTTCTGCCATATGTTTTAATACATATCCTAGATCAAGGATATGTGTCAAAACACATGCTGATTAAATTTGTGGGAGAAGGAGAGACTATAAGAAACAAAAAATGTCTCTATACATCTAGAATACAGAAAAGCCACTTCGCATAAGGATTATATAATAGAAGCTCTAGGTCTAATTTTCAGTATTGACTTTAGCTAGATTCATTTGCCATCAAAATATTTAATGAGCAAAGCTTAGAAAATAATCCTATCATCATCATCTCTGCTTGCCATAAGACTAGGCAAAATATATCAGCAGAGGTAAAGCTCATGGGATAAGGCTGGCACTGGAACACCTCCTAGCACAGGAAACCACGTAACAAGAAATGGGAACTCGTAAAGAGAAAGCAGAGCCCAGATGATCTTCAGTAATGTCTCAGCTCGAAATACTGCCCTTTGATTCGAGAGGCTCTGCGAGGAAACCAGAGGGATGTGCTCCAAGGCAGCATTTAGAACCATGAAACACCAAGTACAAGCGTGGGTGGAGAAATGTGAAGATTTAAGCTAGTGACAACTCAGGGAAGTTCTAAAAACAATCTGAAGAAAAAAGGGATCTAAAAGGAAATAACTCAAAGGCATTGTGAAATAGCCTTTAGTCTATGCTTCATACTTTTCTTACGAAGGCAAGGAAATGATCTTCCTCAGTGTAAGGAACAGATCAAATTAGAACAAGGACCCTACTCTTTAACTGAAAGCAAACAACATCTTATTTGGACAGCTTTCTATTTTCCTTCACTGCTTGAAGCCTAATAGGAACAAAGAGTATTAGGTATACCAAATCATAATCAAAAAAAAATCATTTTTACCTGTGATCCAGTTGCAGGAAAAGTTACACCTTCTTCTTTCAGAGATTTAATAGTTGCAGATATTAAGCTACATTGTGGATCTTTCTGAAATTCTTCTGACCACTCCATCATTAGAGTTTTTAGCTTTTCACATACTTTTGGATGAGCCTAAAAGACAAAATTGCATACAGAAAGATGCTTGTGTATATGCGCATATCCCTATACAAATAAGCATGTCTCCTCAATATCGATGCCCTCACAAAAAGGAACTAGGCATCATCCAGAGTGCCACCATACCACTTACAGTGACTCCTCCTGTCTCCCAGCAAGTATGTCACCCTTCAGGTCTTGGGACAGGCTGCATGATTAGTTCCCGAGGTAGGAACCGGGGCGCAGGGACAGCAGCTGGGAGAATAAGATATTTGCTTGGAGCACCAGCAAACCAAAGCAGAGCTCAGGCTCGGCCTGCAGCAGTTCTTCCCCTTTGGCTCTTCTCCAGCCTCTTGCACCAAAACGCCTTCCCCTAGCAAGAACTGCGCACAGAATGGCACGTTCCACCTGCCAGCAGCCTCAACCCAAATGGATAACCCATACACAGAGGTCAGCCACGTATCACTCTACTACACTGCTAAAGAACACACCCCAGAGCAGAGCTCACCATTACTCTTGTAATAGCCTTAAGTTTTTTCACTGGAGCAAAAAGAACAACTCTTCATGACAGCAGTTGATATATACTGATGGTGGAATGTTTTCCAACAAAATGGATTAAAGAGAAAAAAAAAAGGAAAAAGGACTAACTCATTTCCAGCTCTATGCACTTTCTCTTTCTACTATCAGTTAATGAAAAGATTGCTGAACTCAAACAATCCAGCTCGACCTCAGATACGTGCCAGTGGAGAAGCGTCCTGGGGCAGCTGGGCCCAGCCACGCGTGCCCTGTGGGGACACCTGGACGAGACTGTGGGACTGTGCAGAGGTGCCACGTGGGGCACCAAGAGTGCTGGCTGGGCTGCCCCAAGCTGCCTTGCATTAGCAGGGAGGCAGTCACATAGCTCCCATAGCAGCACAGAGGTATATTATACACTTGTCCAAACTAATTCCCTTCTGGAGGAAAGAGAGAAAGTTTAAGTTTTCTTTGCCCTCTGAAGATTATTTCTTCAAGGGGGCTGGGGAAAAACACAAGCCGTTCTCAACAAAATACATTGCAACCCAGTACACCATTCTTCAGTGGGATTAAAGGTTATTTTTTCATCCGCAAACACTGTCAGACCATGAAGGTCAATGTTCTGTTTCAGAATGGCCCATGCTAATGAGAACAAAGGGGAGGACTTGAAGGCCTATTTTTCCAAAGAAAGTGAGAAACAGAAGAGCTGTGAACTCATTTTGCTTGCATTTTATTAGTTTCATTAACTCCTTTGTTCAACCTCTGATGATTCCAGGCCTCCCACCTCTTTGAAGACGATCTTCTTTTTACCCATTAGCCATTTTGGCCTTCAGCAGAAGCAGTTTTCTGCTTATTCAGTTCACTGCATTCAGATTTAGCTCACAGCAACAGTTTGACCCTAACATCTCCTTTTCTCGGTTATTACCACTTTATTCAGTATTCTGAGAATCCCTAGAAACTGAGCACGCTGAGGACCCCCTCCTTCACCCTGTAGACACATACATTTCTCAGTTTTCCCTTTCTACTTTAGCCTCTGAATTTCACTCCAGCCAAATAAAATCAAGAAAAGTTGCCTTCACCATTATTGAATTAATTGTGTTTAAGAAAAAAACAAAGATTAATTAACATTTCCCATGTAATTTTGTGAAGACTTTAACCAGGTAGAAAATATCAGCATATCACCTACTTTATATATTGTATTTCATGGTAAAAATAAAGGCACGTAAGTTTTAGTGTTAAGACAAAGCACGATACCTTCAATTTCATCAAAACAAAGGTGCATGTATTAACTGTAACATTATCATACAACTATAACATTAGCTTTGTCAAGTCTTTGCTCTGCTGATAGAAGACAAGAGTTATCAAACAGTTCTCCCCCACAACTTAAGGTTTTAAAAAGTTACCTTATTTATTATACTGCGAGCTTCATTAGCAAAATCACGAGAACATACTTCTAAGTGAAATATTTTTCCACAGTTTGATACACAGGCTCCTAAAAGCTGACAACAGAAATAAAATTATGAAAGTGTGACAGCAATGTAAACAGGTCAAATAAAAAGCACAAGTGAGCAACTAAACGCTAGCCTTTATTCAACACACACACTTCTACTGCCCACTAAGGAAGAACCAGGTACATATTCACTCAGCGCTGCACACTCCACACTGCACACGTAAAGCAAGAGGAAGTTTTGGGGAAACAGCAATAGTCTACTCACTGTAAGGGCTTGTAAAGCCACATGCGGAACTTTATGATTTACTCTCTTCATAATGGCTTTAAGGCAATCTTTTGCTCTAGGAAAGAAATAAAGTATGTGATAAACATGAGTGACATTATAATCTACAAAACGTCTAATACTCAAGCAGGTTAAGTAAACAAAACTAGACGTATTAAAAATGTAATCTAGACTAAACTTCTCCCACAGCACAGCAAGGAAAAATAACTAGAAAAAAAGTGTAACAACATATTTTAATAAACATATTAGATTAAGATAGACTCTATTTGTATGCAGATATTTTGCATCAGCTGCCATAAAGCTGCTGACAAGTCATAAAGGGAGCACTGGCCATTGCTTAGGGAAATAGAGATGAAAGGCAATGGAAAAAGGCAACATAACCAAAACAGAAAATCAGCAGCAGTGGTTAAAAACTACATAAATCACCTACAGAAAAGACTCTATGGATTTAATTTTAAAATAGCGTTCCCATATTGTGAGCTCTTGGATCTCATTTTCAAGACATTTAAGATGCCAAAACAAATGAAAGAAAATATGTAAAACATAATAAAAATCTTTATGTAAAACACAAGTACAGAATAGCAATTAGCGAACTAAATATTAGCAAGCTAAACATTTCTCTATTAAGGGGTTCTGTATTTAAAATGAGCAATAGGCAGGTAACAGCTGAGGCTACTGTAAGGCTTCATTACCACTACTACTTAATCAAATGAAGTCACTTGCACACAGGAGAGCCTGAAGGAAGAGCTGCTATAGCCCCTTTTTCCACCTGCTCTCAGCCCACAGGGATGCTGCAAGGCCAGAGGTGCCTGTCCTCAAGGCTAGCGACAGGCACCCTGCTCGCCTCCCTGCACCACCTTTCAGATGGGTCTCTGTCACCATCAGGCTCCCTAAGGAGCTGCCATGAAAGAGAGTGGGGAACTAGCTGACAACCTTCTGCAGCTCAAACTCTCCCTCTTGCCAATGGAGAATCATTGCAGAACTGCTCTGCAGAGAAGGACCTGGGCATCGTGGTGGATGACAAGTTGACCATGAGGCAGCAGGGTGCCCTTGTGGCCAAGAAGGCCAATGGGATCCTGGGGTGCATTAAGAGGAGCGTCT
>JAWLRI010000068.1:1227333-1237438 GCA_034781795.1 Crypturellus tataupa | reverse complement strand
TAGGTGGCCCTGAGTGTGCAGGGGGGTTGGACTAGATGACCTCTAGAGGTCCCTTCCAACCTTAGGCATTCTATGATCTACAGCTTTAAAAAAAAAAGCCTGTGCAAAAATTAAATTGAAACTGTTTCACTGTTAAGGCTAAAGTTGGTTTTAAAACAGATTTCACCGCATTACATCTACACTCAGAAAGATTTCATGCCAGTAAGTTAAGTTGCATCTATGTTCACATTTTGGTTTGGAGCAGTCATCAAGCTTTGAAAAAATATTCTCCAATTGGTTCCACAAGTTGCACATGGATTCAGCTCACTGGTGGGTTTGGGGCAAACAAGTCAACTTCCTGCTGGCTGAAACCAAGCCAGAAGCTCCTCTGAGCCCCCAGACTCGCTCCAACCTCCCAGGGAGCCATCAGGGCCAGAGCCAACAAATGCTCCTTCACGCTGTTTCAACCAAGGCCTGTATAGTTATTACATTTAAGAGGCAAGACTAAATCTAAAGAGGTAGAAATCTGAGCTGCAGAGTAGATGTAGGGACCTCACTGTCAACTACTGATTTCCTACTCCAGTCCTATGGTGGTAGTTACTTGCTCACGTGGACATAGCCAGAGGAGCACAGTTTTAGCCCCAACATTTAGTAAGTTGAGTCATATTTAATATACAAACAATCCAGAAAGTCAACATCTTGCAACAGATTTTTATGTATGTATTTAAATTCAGGTGACATTATTTTCATAAAATTGTTCTTAATGGGGACAGGTAGGGAAGACACAACTATGCAAAATTAAAATAATATATGCTATCAGGAGTGACATTTTAAAATTCAGAATTTCATATTTAGTTATACATTTTCCTTATACAATTATTAAAAATAAATCTGTTTTTAAAATCACCTCTTCCCTGCAACAAACTAATTTTAAACAGTCACATCTTCAGAATTTTTTTGGCATTAAAAAAAGAGGGGAGAGAGGAGGGGAAGGACTTCAGAAAAGAATCAAATATATTCCACACTGTTTTTTCTTAAAGACTAAAGATCCCCAGATTGAACAGATTTGCCATTCTTTCCTGTGGGAGGTAATTAACACAAAAAGAACTTTTGCAGTGCAATCTTAAACATTACGTATAACTGTTTAAAAAAAGCTTCCAAGACTCACTTAAGGATACTGTCTACTTACCAGTTCCAAGGACAGGCTGATCGCAAAATTCAGAACATGTCAGCACTCAAAACATTACCTTAAAACTCAGCAGTTACTTTTAGTCCTTATAGGACCACTGAATTAGTACTTATGTTTTTGTATTACTGCTAAGGTTAAACTGATTCAAGCTGATCAGGATTTTCATCCTATTTTCTTTCCTTGATATCCTCTACCTGCCCCACTCTTTCTACAGAATAAGCACACACATGGTTTTCATCATGAATGGTTACTTTATTGAAATAGACCATTTTATGCAAAGAAATTAGTTACATTTTCCCCTATTGACACAGTTGCTTTTTGAAATGTGTGCAAGATCATTAAATATGAATAAGTCAGCCTGCTGCGCACAACTCCTTAAAAACTGGAATGCACCCGGCATATAGCAATTGCTCCACTGGAAATTCAGTTGGAACATTTTTTTCAAAGGGATTCAAAGCCAACTGCAGATATTTGTACAGCTTGCAGAAGTGTCACACTGGTAGCACTCCTGCATAGCTGCTATGAGGAGTATTTTGGGAAGCACTGCTTCTGAAACAGTGTTCTTTTCACGTGAACATTTACCACACGCTATCGCGCTGAGAGGCAGCTTACCCATTCGGAGTGCTTCCAACTCTGTCACATATATCCATAATAAGACCCCAGTCCTCACTGGTGTTATATTCATTGGTAGCCTTTTCTATATATACACATATAAAAAAAAAAAAAGCAAAAATGATTAAATATCCTATTAAGTTCAGACTCTACTGACCAAATACTTTCTCATGCCTGCTACATTGCACATTCTCCAGGGAAAGGCAGTGGAGGTATCCTGTCCTGCCCCCTACCCTAGACTAATGCTAATTTTTGATCAAGTTTTGTGTATGACACTTCTCATGCAGAAAGAGTAGTATCGGACTAATAGGTGTGGTCAGGATTCAAAAGATAAAGTAGGTCTATAAAGCATCTCCTATTCAACATGCTTCTTAAAATATTATTATTTTTTCAGAAAATCCATATATTTCAATAGCATTTTTTTGAGGAAACAAATTACATGGCAGAGCAGAAAGCTATTTAAGATTTCCTGTATTTCATTTAATTTATTAACTGCCAACACTTAAGCTTTTGGGGCTCTTCCCTTCAAGTTTTTGTTAGTCATGTTATTTTGATCAAATATAAATATTTCAGTTCCATTAAAATAACTGCAAAAGAGCAAATTAACTATTGTATACATTGTATTTTCTGCCTTAAGATATAAACTGCTTCTCACAGTTTATATGCTTTGACTAAACTCAAAGATAAATGCTTTCAGATTTTTATGTTGCATATTAATTCTATCAAAATGAACTTCATAAATAATTGTGGCACTATCATAATCACTACTTTTTCAGTATTTTATTTCAGTAAGAGAAGACACAAAATCCCTTCTGGTTCACGTATTTTAAAGACTACTTAGCAGATTAAAAGCAGAACAGAGCAGTCATTCACTATTAACGTGATGGTGTTCTGTGATAGCAGCTGTTCCAAAATTCTGTTTGCTGACAGTAACACTACCGCAGGATAACCCCGCTTCTGCAGGCGTAATTATGTGTGTCCCGATAATCAGCTTCACCACTTAGTTTTGCAGTCTGAAGCTGCAGCAGTCCTTGGGCTGCTCAGCAGAACGCTGCTGCTTCAGCAGAATGGCTCCCACAAGGGAAACGCACTTGGGAGCCAACAGTGCCCCTGAAACCCCGCAGGGCAGAAACAGCAGAGCAGTAACGGGTGGAAATTCGCAAGTTTGACCGCAGGTCACCTTCACAGCTTCAGGTTAGCTATTTAAGAGAATTAAATATTGTGAAAACATGTTCCTATAGCACAGACCTTCTTAAAAAGATATCTAGAAAAAAAAAATTCTAGGGAAAAAAAAGTATATAAAAATTTTAGAATCACTGACTGCTCTTCAAGGTAAACGAAAGCTTGCAATTTTAAGAACTTGAATATGCGTTTTTCTTAAAAACAAACAAATAAAATCCTTCCACTCAGAAAACATTCCTGGAATATTTAACCTATAATACTGAATAATGAGTGGAAATAAAAGGGGAAATTAAGAATAACACAGTGCAATGTTGAGTGCACAGGGTTTCAGCCTGGTGTTGTGCCACCTAAAGCTGCTTTATGGAGGCCTCGCCCTGCACACCTCCGCCCCCAGCAGCGTGGCTCCTTCCCTCAAAACTTGTCAGCCACATCAAGCCACCTCACCAAGTGACAGCAGCTCTCAGTGACAAAGAGCACAACTCAAAGGGGCTGGGCACATTCCTTATTGCAGGGCCTGCTGCGATCCTGCTGCACAACCTGTCTGCCCTCCACAAGGCCAAGCTGGAAGACAGGCACCCAGCAACAGCGTGCACTCCTACCTCCGCTGGGAATGAGCAAGGAGCAAAGCAAAAGCAACATGCAACAGCTACTTAACTAGAGGGGTTTTTCTTTACACAAAAATAGCAGAGAAACATAGGAAACTGGAACACGACAGAAATAAAAAGCAGTAAGTGGAAAAAAATGGTGGTAGTTCAACAAAAGGGCAGGGAAGCCAGGAAAAAATGAGTTTGTTTCATGTCTGAGTCTTTAGAAACCCCACAGGGAGAAGAGAAGGACACCATACTTGATGTCAGCAACGGCCAGTGACTGCAGAAGGGGCGAGCTCAACCAAGAGTCAGCACTGGGCCCAACCAGTGAAGCACGTCTGAAGATAGAGGCCGCCCAACATCTAAGCTGTTATCTTTTTCCTATAGTACCAAACATTTCTCTTCCACACAGTCTTCTCTTCTCCACTACTTTCATTTTAAAACAGGAAACAACTCTAGCAAGACCATTTTCTTTTGGAGAGAGTATTAAGCAACACAATATAATAACGTTTGTAAAATATATATAACGGCTATCAGTCTTCAGTAGGACACATCTATTACACCTATGTGAGTTGCTAGTAAAAAAAATAATTACTTCTAAAATATCACAGCAGAGAAAGAGCTGAAACAGGTGCTTGAGCATAAATGGAACCAGGAAATCCATCACAATGTTGCCTGCTCCCAGGCAGTCAAGTGTTCGCTTGTGCACTGAACATGCCGCGCAAACACTGCAAAACCCCGAGTTACACAACCCGTCCTCGCCACAAACAGCGGCGGAGGAGCAGCGCTAAACACATCAGCGGGGCTCACGTTACTGCAGGTAACACCAGCAGCTCTCCTCCTCTTACAGCACTTGCTCTGCAAGCTAGCATGTCGCTTTTCTCCTCTACAAAGGACTCAATTGCTCTGCAAAAATGATATATGCTTGCTATCCCAGATTAGCTCTTTTCATGTCAATGGATACCAAGACATGACTGACAAATCTAACCCTCCACACCATTCCCAGCTTAAAGAACAGCCCAGCTACCATAATGAAGCTCACCCCAACCTCCTGGCAGCATTCCCACTCTGCCCAGGGCAAACCTTTAAGGTTTCTTCCCTGCCAGCACTACATATTTAACAGCATCTGCCTTTTTGCTTAGCATCAGCCACAGCTTAAGAATCATCTTGAAGGGTAACTGCTTCACAGATGCTGAGACATGGACTTTGATCAGAAGAAACAGATGTGGGAGAATGTGTTTTCCAAGTTTTTCTCGGCACTAAGAGAATAAAAACCTTAAGAAATTCTATGAATTATACATACACTCTGTAGTCCTTCAATTAATGAAGGAACTTGAGCTTAGCTTTATAAAAATAACTCACATTAAAAGCAAAATATGCTTCTTTACTGCTGCTCAGTGTATGAAAAAAAAAATCATTTTTAACTGGATCTGTTCCCTGGTCGGATTTGCCACACAGCTGCACAAAAAGAGATGCCAAGAGAGGAGGTTGCACCGAAGTGAGCAGCTAAGGAGGTGATGGGAACTGTTTACCAGTGCCAAAGGAGAAAAGTGTGTCAAGCTGCTGCTTCAAAACCACTCCCCACCTCCTTAACAGCAGGGGATAAAACGCTGCTGCAGCCCCGCACACCACTAAAGGGAGGGTTCTCACAGTCCTCTCCCCATCACACAACATCCAAAGCTTATCTCAAGGGCAGATGAACTTTGGTCTTCCCAAGCAAACTGCAGTGGTTCTTTTTTACTTTACAAAAGAGGGACAGGTAAATTCCAGAAATAGCAGACAGGAAACCATTACTATTGGGACTGCAGCCAAGCAACGTGTGGCAATCCTCCAAAACATTTCTGTTTATGTATTTTAAATATCAAGTTCCCTATCTCTAAAGATCTTGGCATAATGTGAATTTGCCCCAGATCTACATAAATGGGTGCGCTACAGGCCAAGACCACCAGCTCCAGCCAGCTGCCTCCACACCTTGCAGTTTTCATACAGTGTCCAGCGCTGGTCCTGTTTCATTTCCACCAACGCATTACTGGTGCTGTGACCCTCAGCTTTGCAAACACACACACACACACACACGTCACACATCCTGCAACACAGTAAGAACTCTGCATGCATTGTCTAGAATCTACATTCACAACGGCAAGAAGCAATGAAAACAGCACAAGGATCTGGGAGAAATCTTAAAGTGCCTGCACGAACATAGACAGGGAAAGAGGGAAAAAAGAAAGGGAACTGTGGGAACTTTACAGCTCCTCTAACTCCCTAAGCATCCCAAAAGCTCCACAGGAGCCTCCAATCTGACACTTTGATTACTGCTAAGAGTATATCATCCTGTTACACAACAAAATCCCCTACTGGCTGCTTTCCCTGGAAATCAATAGCCCCGTTCGTACACAACATATTACATGGACATAACAAAATCAGTAGCCCTGTCACATTGACAGCTCTGCTTTGCACACACAGCCTTTGAGCTTGCAAAATATTGTTATTTCAGCCATGGATTCCCTTGAGTCAAGCCTGATAATAACAACAAATAATCCATCTATTTAAAAAAAAAAAAAAGAAAAAGGAAGAGAAAAAGAAAAATAGAGTGCAAAAATTCTTTTTCGCTTGTGTCCCAGAAATTTATGCTAGAAGTAGAAATCGAATGAGCAATCAAACACTGACTCACTACAAAGACCAACTCGATTTGATATGAAGTTTGTTAAAGACTGACCACAATGCGAAATAAAAGCTTATCGATGCACAAATATTTTAAATTCTACACAGCAAACATCTGTATTTCGTAAGTCTAAATATGTAAAAGCAAAAATAATACATTTACATTGTGAAAGCTTAAAATAAGAGGAAATTCCAGGCTACAGCTTTGTTGTTTTGCCTTTTTTTTTTAGAAGATAAAGCAGAACAACACAGCCTAACATCCTACATATCTCCTTTTGTTTACTCTGCCTTTGTGTATATATAAGGCTAGAAAAAATGACCTAAAAACATCCAGATTTAATTTTCAATTATAAACAAGATCACTGTAGTCATAATGAGATATATTTCCAGAAACATTACATAGGAAACTCTGTCCTTCTGGAAAAGCCAGTCCTATCGTAACTATACTCTACTCACGTCATTGAATATTTTTATATCATTTTAAAATTGGAGCAGCAAAGTAGAATATTAAGAAATATTTTTGGCAAGGATTTTGGGCAATTTTTGTGCACTGAGAAGGCTCTGAGATGCAATTTTAACTTAAACAACAAACCTGACATTTTCTCTCATCCCGCCATGTGGGCAATGGGCTGGGAAGTAAACAATGCTGCAGTCAGACAATTTGAAAGCTACAAGAAAAAGGCAAAATGAGTAGGGAGCTAGTAACAAAGTTGCATTCTAGAGCCTAGAAGGCACCAGAATGATATGAAAGTTATCAGTCATCAAATAGCAAAATATCTTTCATAACATAGTAACAAAAAGGAGTGCTGCTATGATGTGGCAAAGTCTAGGTTGGGGGAGGCAGGGGTACTATGCCTGGGAGCAGACTAGCAATAAGCCCAGGGATGAGAAGGAAGCAACACAAACATTGCACACATTGAAGTAAAGAATTAATAAATTGAGACTGAGCCACAGATTTATGACTGAAAAAAATGGTCCCTATATTTAAAAAAGGTGAAAAAAGATCTGAGCAACAACAACTATTATAGCCTGTTTTAAAATATTTGCAAGACTTTAGACCATATGCTGAAAGCAAGAATTATGACAGACTAAGTAAAGGACAAACATGGTGAACTACAACACAAATAAAGCGTTCTTCTACATGAAGATATCTTAGCAAAGACTAACTGATCTGTTGAGATTGCACAGCAAAATACTTTGTAAGATGTCAGGTGTAAGTAACTAGCTCCAGTTCTTAGATCACTCTGCAGCATGAAGGAAGACAACCTTAACACAGAGCCCAATATAAAGCACTAGCAATGCCAGGGAGAATTTACCTCCTGTATGCCTCCAAGTTGGTCTTGAAATCAATATTGCTAAAACCCTTGCAGAAGTGAATAGCAAGAGTAAAGGTCTTGCAGTAAAACCAGAGGAAAGCTGGAAGGTATCATCAGCACAAAGATCTAAGGAGAAGTGAAAGCCCTTGAGGTGTGAATTAGGTGAAAAAGATAACGTTTAGAGAAAATGTAAACTCACGTCTACTGCAGGTCAATGGAAGATTCTCCTAGAAACTAAGTGCTCAACAGCTGGAAATAGCGTAAAACAGAGGTGCAGAACAACAAGTATACCAAAGTCTAATATAAGGGGACAGAAGTCACCAACACAAAGCAAGGTAAACACTTCACCAAAGTACAAGGAAGCATCAAATGCCTCACACCAGATATAACCTGTGGCACAATTCTAGATAACAACCTTCAAGTTAGCATGGAAAGAGTTTCCAATTCCCCTTGGTCATGTTGACAATCTTAGGAAAGATTACTAACAGAGGTGAAAGGGAAATAGCTGCTCTCTATCAAAGAAGCAAGTACATAACTGAATAAGAGAAAGGACAACACCAATAAAACATCAAATGCACATGAACTAACTACAAAGAGATTTAGATAGGAAATTTAAAAGCTTCTGACCCTTAAAGAAGTGAAGTTTTGGGTAATCCTCTCAGTAGGAAAAACAAATGAAAAAAATCTAGCTCTTCTAAAATGCTATTCCATAGATTAATCCTGTGACACCACAACTGCTTACAAAGCGACAAAAGCAGATGCCAAGGAATTAATACTCTGTGCAGCTCTGCTGAAAAGCAAACATAAGGACTTGGAGTCATGGAAGCAAGAACAGCTGTGACAAAGCAAAACTCTGTTTATCTGCATTTGTTGAAGGTGCTCCAAGAAAGCACCAGTATTAGAAGATGTGCAGTCCAAAGAGAAAACTTCCAAAGAGACAACTGAATCAACCTAATAGCTTGCTCCCTCCTCAATGAGTCCTGCTCTTCCAAGCACCCTGTGTAGAAATCCTGCCTCTCCTATTACCATTTCTGCAGCTTCTGGTGAGCTGGTTCAACTCACCAAACTCCCCAATTCATCACCCATTCACCTTCCTACATGCATAGCTCAGTGGCCAGATACTTTGTTTAGACAAAATAGTTTTCTGACGAATTAGCGAGTTGAATGTATTGTGAGGAATCCAAAAGATCCAGGCAAGGTGGCCACATGGAAAAAGCTTTCTCCTTTTCAGGGGCATCAAACATCACCTGGGCTCAATTGTATTGATGGTTTGTACCTACAGTTTTTTATAATGAAAAATCAGAGGTAAACATAAATTAAATCCTGACAGAGGCATATTAGAACCATGAACGGCCACTTTCATAAAACTACAAGCTGCAGTATGAATCATTCTCATTTGATAATTTTATATTCTGGATGTTCTGATTTACAGAAGAATAAAGAAAGGCCATTAATGGTAAACACAGATCTTCCTTAGCAAGGGGCCATAAGATAGAGCCTCACTACAAGTCTATAAGAACTACAAAGTTCTTATTCTACAGCACTTGTTTAATCTCAATAAATGGACACTGTTTCACCAAGTTTAAATAAGTGAATTTTAAGAAACTACACATGAAAAAGACTGTCATTTTTTAAGTATTGTAAAGTTGAGAAGCACTGGAACCTTTCAGGTTCACCAAAGAATTCTCCACAAATATGAGATTCCTCAGTTCAGGAAGTATTTTTGTGAGTATATCCCCTAGGTCTATTTAAAAGATATCTCTGGCTAGCATGCCAATAGAGTTTCATGAGATACTTCAAATAACTGGACCACACACTGCTTGTTTCACAAGTTTCTACTTTTGTTTTCATCACAGGTCAACTTTAAAAAATCCAATGATAGCTCATGAAAAGAGAAGGGGACAGCAAATGCTTTTATTGTGCAAACTTTGAAGGTGGGTCAAGAAAACAGAGTGACATATCCTACACACAAGAGAGAAGGTGTTAAAACAGGAGAGTGAACAGCAACATTTTCTATATATATATATGACAGCCTTGACAAAAATCCTAAGAATGCCACCTTTTTCTGTTACCTAAAGCACTAGGGAATCATGAACTGTAAGTGTGACTCAGCTGTTTGCTTGCTTTTCTTTTTTAACTGCTTTTTGCCCTGCTACACACCCGCAATATTATACTTAAGGAAGAGCCCCATTGAACGAGCTGTGGAAGGAGTAAGGCCGAGTGGCGGCTGCAAGGAAACCTGCCCCAGCCCTAACAGAGCTGCCTCGGGGCTCTCCCGGGTCAAGCAGCTCCCGCTCAGCCCAGCGCCACCGAACGAGTGTCCCCAAAGCAGGGGACGAGTCTGCGCTGCTAGCATGAACCGAGCCGCTCTGCCGCGGGCCCCGCTCGAGCTCCACACACGCAGGAACCCCGGGGTGGGGGGGGGGCGGAGCGGCACGGATTCCTCCAGAAAGCTGCTTTTTTGGAGAAATTCCCTCCCCAACGGCCCTCAGCAACCGCCGTTGGGACCCGGCCGCTGCTGGGCGGGGTGGGGGAGGGAGGGGGGAACGCGCGTTAACGGCCACGGCGAGGGCGGGGAG
>JAWLRI010000068.1:1195774-1210727 GCA_034781795.1 Crypturellus tataupa | reverse complement strand
CCGCGGAGAGCAGCGAGCGGCGACCGGGAGGAGGAGGAGGAGGGAGGGGAAGACGGGGGTCGCGGCGTCGCGTCGCGCTCCGCGGCCTGGGGCTTCTCGCTGCACCGCGGCGTGCGCGGAGCGCGGCGCCCGGTTCTGGCCGACTTTGGTACGTGTATTTTAAATGCACACTTCTGTGTATTCCCTGCACGCGAAGAGCACTGCGGATTGGAAATGAAAGTTCCTCTGAGAGTTTTCAAGGGAAACGCAGGGCTTCTCCTAGTGCTCCTGCCAAAGTCCTGTTTGATTCAGATGCCCGCGGCATGTGACCGGGTTCCATGTAGCCTTCTGTGTCATTCTTCCATTGGAACGGGATTTGGGTGGAAAGGAAAAACTAAAAACCCCCAGAAGCTGGGCGGAATGACTAAAACACATGTGTGCGTCGCGCCCGGAGTTGGCCGTAGCGTCATGCGAGACGCCGTGGTGCTCGCTGTTACGGCAGCGATTCCCGCAGGAGGGGCTGGAAGCGCCGCCAGTGCCGAGTGAGGTGGCTCCCACTCAAACTGGTGCGTGTGGGGGATTATTTCTGGTTAGACCCAATTAGATTATCGTGTCTAAGAAAAGAATAAGCCTGCTCCGCCAGGAACCCCCACTGGTGAACCAAATGGTAGGGTGTCGCGATTGCTAGGAGGAGTGAAAAAGCCTGGTTTATTTTGTCCCACATTTGTCAGTGAAATCCGTAGGCATTTTCCTGGCCAAGGAGGTGCCCCTCAGTGCGGTGCATCATCGGTCGGAGTCGAATCTGTTCATCCTCACGCACCGAGAGGGTGTCTGATTTGTGTGCATGGTCAGCAGAAGAAAAACAGGGCTTCTGAATTAGCAGAACAAGGGAGTAAAAGGAAGAGATGCAATTTGGAACACAGAACGTGTGAGATGAAAATGAAGCAATAATGCAAGCGTGTGAGATAAATTACAGGCTTGTTCCTCCTAAAGCGCTTGAGAGGGGTAGATGGCAGCTGCTTTCAGCCTTAAATGAAGGGTCTGGGGAGCCGTCCTGCAGCTCCCTGTTCTGCTGGGGCAGGTTCATGTCCGCACATGGGGCCTGGTGGGGGTCCAGGGAGCTGTGATGTGGGGCTCCAGCGCCGCCAGCAAGCGGGTCCTTCTCGGCCCTTCTTGCACCACCACTGTTGTCGCCTCTGGGAAATACCCGACCAGTTTCTGAAGGAAGGAACTGCCAGGCTGTTGTTACTGTATTTTCTCTGCAGTGCTGAGGGAAGGATGACCGTACCACTGGTTAGACCATAGAACTGAGTAGGCTGTACAGTAGCAGAGGTTAGTGGGAAAGGAATGACCGTCCTGGAAAGACTAAGTATTTTCTGTTGTCAGGAAATGAGAATACGGAGGGGGAAAAAATCCCAAGATGTGTAGGAGTAACGTCATCACCTTTACGTGCTGCCGTAAGGCAGGAGCAGCCTGCCCTGCACTCGGTGAGCAGAGGGCCCCCGGGAGGTCCTAAAGGCCCCCTGCCAGTAATGCTTTCCCTGCTGCTAATGAAATTCCCAAAGCTGCTTTGGCACTGGTGAAATGCAGCTCAGCTGAGTTGCTGCCGCATGCAGGTATACAGTCATTGCATTAAACAAATTGTCAGTGTGTATATATAAATACATTTATATATGTAAACCGTGGAGCCACGTGGGCAAGATTTCTTCCATGTCGCCTCAAAGAAGTGTTGTAAAAGTTTAATTCCTGTCTCTTTGTGGCTGCTTATGCTGTCTTGCACAGAGAAGCGCTCTAAGACACGCTTATGGCACAAGGTGGTTGCGCACGCCTTGCTGTGGACCTGTCCGCTCAGCTTCCCCGGCCCTTTTTAGGTCTTTCTGTGTCCTCGGCAGGCTCCTGCTGCAGCCATGTATAAACAATCGTAGCTGTTTATAAACTTACTCATATGAAGAAGCTTTTTCTGCTTTTAGTGCGAGTTTGTGCTGCCTGGTACTGTTTTCTTTTGTGACTGGAGAAGTAAATGTGCTCCTCGGTTCCCTGCTGCTCCGAGATTTTTACTTGCCTCTTTGCTAGTGAGCACTAGGGCTCATCTGGCCATATGTTTCGAGAAGACATTTTACTCGATGGGAGGTACTTAGAAGAGAAAAGCGTGGGGATTAATTTGAGAGGCACTGAGGTTTCTTTGCTCTCTTTTGCATGCTTCATCCATGCAGTGCCATTACCCTTCTAGCAGGGGCAGAATTGAAACCAGTTCCCTCAGTTTAAGCAAGAGTGGGAATTCCAGGAAAGCGGTGGCTCGATCCCGGCCATCAGGCTCTCCAGCCGCGGAGGCGGGTGCCGGATGAGCCGGCCGCCGATCCCAGCCCATCCCAGCTCCCCACTTGCCCGCACAGGCGCAGCCACTGGGAGCTCCCCGCCTGCCGCAGTCGCTTGCTCACCCTTCCCCTCAGCAGCTGCGTCGGGGTTTTCTTCTGGCTTTCCCTTATAGACATGTGGGGCAGATCTGCTTAAATTGCAAATTCTGGTAACCAGCCCTAATGTATGGAGTAGGAAAGCACTGCGGAAGGGAGCTGCGTGCGCGCAGACCCTGCGGCTCCAGCGCTGTTCCAGCGGGCCGGGCTTTGGGCTGCAGGGGCAGAACAGGCTCCCGCTCGGAGCAGGCGGCCCGTGCAGCCGGGTGGTCTCGCTCTGCGCCCGCAGCGGGACTGCGCGTTTGCCGTGACACACGGTCCGGAGGAGCCTGCCAGGATGGGGCTGGCAGGGCGAATTGTTGCCTAATGAACTGGGATTGACATAATGTGACTGCTGGATTACATATCTGCGACGGGGTTACCCGGGAGCATCCTCTTCCCCTCCAAGCGCGTTCCCCTTTGCGGTCCGTGGGTGCAGGAGGATGCTCCTCGCTCCGTCCAGCCTTGCTTCGTGGCACGATGCTCCCCTGGAAGAGGGGGCTTTTCTCGAGCACGCAAGGCTTTACGCCTGCGATCTGGGGCATTCCTGCAGAACTTCCCGCAGCAGCGCCTTTGCTGGGCCCTTGTTTTCCATAGCAGTCAGGAGAACTCTGTGGTGTCTATTGCTAAAGAATCTGAAAGCGCAATATGAAAACTCTAACGCTTCCCAGCTGTTCCCCATTCTTTCTCCTAATCCTCCCGCAAATATATTATGCATTGTTTTATAATATATAGAGCTTTATGTCTGCAAATCGTTAAGGCGTGACAGTGTCACAAGACATATCTGCAAGGTAGTATTTAGTTTTTGTTGTTTTGCTAGGATTGGTGGGCCAGGGAATTCCACGTGGAATCCCTAAATGTAACAGAATGCTCTTGAGGTGAGTTTCGATGGTGATCTGGTACTCTCACATCAGGAATTCTGCCTTGCTTGCTGGTGTTTGCAAACAGTGCTGCAGAAGCTGGGAGATGCCAGTTGGGATTGGGGAGCCGCATTGGGGAAAAGGTTTCTAAGATCCAGATCCATCAAAGACCTGTTGTGTTTTCCTGTTCAGGCTGCAGCTCTGACTTTTACCTATGGGCTCTTTCCTTCAAATCTCATTTAAATGATTCAAGCAAAGATACTTCTTTTCCTTGAGGAAGCGTCTAATAAATCACACTGTTAGAAAACATATTTCTGGTGGGTTAAATTCACAGAGTGAACTAGAACTCCATGGTGACACTGCTCTCAAGCTGTCCTGTGAATCAGTAAGCAGCGTCAGTAAGTTTTTCTGCTTATATATCACAGTAGAATAATTTTATAAGACTGTAATGTACTTTTTGAGCGTCTGAATCCTCCACTGGATATTTAGCTACTAGCAAGTTGTCATATTCCTAAAAGTAATTTCAGTTCCTGAAAGACTGTGAAAATGGGTAAGCTGATGTGCATGCATACATTTTTCTCTGTACTGTATTTCTGTATAAAATAATCGCCTTCATTTATTGGGTTTTAATGATGAAGGTATGAACCCATTCTGTCAAACTGCATGTGTCACTTTTTCATGCCTATAGTAAGCACAGAATAGCCTTAAAGTAATTAATAGGCTTTTTTTTTTTTTTTTTCTAAAAACAGCCAGATGAAAAGGATTATTGTATGATGCCCACAGAAGAGTGCAGAATCTGTATCACATGTCATTCTTCCCAAGCATCCATTTTGACAGTGTTCCGGAGTGGGAAAGGGGGCTTGGGCCCTGGAGCTGATCAGCACAGGGATTTCTAATGGGCCTGAAAACCTTAAAGGCTGAATCTGCAAAATGGGCGATGCTAATGACGGAAGTCAGGGTTTGTGATCCTCTTTGTGCTGTGCACTGTATAAACCCATAATAATGCCATATTTCCTCCCAGATTACTGCTGCTTTTGTCCAAGGTGCCAAACAACAGGTGAAGCGACTTCTGAAGATGGAGAGAGGGGAGGGGAAAAAAAAAGTCAGTGAGGAACAGGCTGCAAAGAGTGCTTTCCTCGGAAAGTAGCATCGGTAGCTGTGGGTTTTCCTTAAGCCCACGTGGTTGCTTCCACAGAGCCCTCGCACTGCGTGTGTGTGCAGGGCAGCTGTGTACAGGTGAGCACTGTTGTGCAGGAACCCTCTGCCCTTTCATTCCAGCGACCTAGCAGCTGTTTGCTGGAGTCCAGCTCTCTTGTGCACTTACAGCTTAACATCTCCTCCCTGCTGCTTTGGATTCCTTCTGGTAAGTCTGTCTGTGTCCTGCACCATCGCAGCCTCCAACAAGCACAGTCTGCAGCAGATCATCTTCCCGCCTGCAAAAGCATCCCAGGAGCTGAAGCTTTATAACGTGTCTCTGTCAACCTCTTTTAGCTTATCTGTGGAGTCAAACTTGCATCTTTGCCTTGAGAGGTGAGGCGGTGCAAGACGTTAAAGCAGTCACTTTAAAATATATATAAAATATAAAATGGAGAGTGCTCGGGAAGGAATTTAAGAAGAGGGCCCAAAAAGATATTCAGATTTTTACAAGATGAGCTTAAATAAAGCAGTAGCTGTCAAATTACTTTTTGCCTCACAGTTATTTAACCTGGACTCACTGGACTTTGCCCTTCATCTTTCTAGAAAATAAATAATCCCTTTTTCTTCTTGTGCTGTGTGAAAAGGTATTGAAGTTGACAGAAACAATTTTTCCTGAGTAGCAAAACCCAACAAAACCACAAAAAACAAAAACTCTGTATCTCCCTGACCTGTCTCTTTAGAAGAACCCTAGATAATTCAAATTTCAGCCATACTTCTTATTATATTTTTGCTTTGTTTTCCAAAGGTTGTAAATTATTCAGGAAACTTTGTAATGAGTCCAAATCTTTTTCAAATAAAACAGCTGTCTGAAGGTATGTGCACTAATTATCAACCTCTGTTTTTGCTTATATGGTTGTTTAAAAGAAAAAGCGGAGTATTTTTTCTCCAGTGTGGTTTGGATGCTGTGTGCTGGTTACAGCTCCAAGAGAGACAAATCTTCTGTGTTGTCACCGATTGGCACCAGATCTGGGTTTAAGCGTTCGGTGCTTTTTTGCTCTCATTTTGAGGCCTGCACCTGCTGGATAAAACAACATTTTCATGGGCCTCCTCAGGAAGGAGACTTAGAGCGGTCACTCAGTTCTTGCTCCTGGGTAAGACTGACCCACAAGTTGCTGTTGATTATTCTTGATTTTTTTTGTAGCTTTGAAAACATCCTAAAGCGAAGCCAAGCTCTGACCTTCACTTTCTGATCTTGTGCTGGATATTGGGGCTTTATTAAAAGGAGAACCTTACCCATCTCAGTGCAAACTCTTCCCTTTCCACCCCCAAGCTCCCCGAGGCCAATGTCTTTACTTTCCTACGTGCTGCTCATTTTCCAGGATGGTTGGTTGCTGCTCCTCTCTCGCAACTCTATAGGGAAACTTGAGAACAGAGGGGATATCCCGTCCATTTTTAAAGCAAGAAAGCCCCGTGCTTGGTTTAGTGATAAAACAGCTCTGCTTTTCTGCCCCAGCTGCTGGTGCTCCAGCCTTGCGTGGCGCTTTTGAGAAGCAGCATTTGAGCCTGTGCGGGAAGCAGGCGGCCTGCAGGGCCGAGCGAGGCAGGCGTGAGCATGTGTCCGCTGTCGCGGTGCCCCTGCTGCTTCTGGGGCCTTGAAGTGTCCCGCGATAGCACGGGACGAGGAAGGTAATGGACCTCTGCGGCACGAGGCGAGCGCGCGGGAGGAGCGTGCCGAGGCCCCGCGCACCACGGGAGCTGCGGAGGAAGTTCCTTATGCAAAACGCTAATTTAACCACACTCTCTGGCACCGACTAATTTTTAAGCATCAGGGCTGTCTCATAAGCTTGAATTAAGCATGTTGTGATCAGGGTCAAACACTTTCCAATGCAAGAAGCCATAAAGAAAACTGCAAGAGAAGCAGCTGTTTTCTCTGTGTTCTTTCAGGTACTGTGTTCTTGGGAGGTGCGTGCAGCAATAAAAGGCACAGCTGTTCTGGGTAGGCTTTTCAGGATGACGCTTTGTTCTCCTGAGTGCACACAGATCATGCCTCGTGGTGGAGGCGGGACAAGATTCTGGAGTGTTTTGTCACTGCTAGAAAAACAGATAAAATTTAGTTTTCTTGGGTACCTAGAAAATGAAAGCTTAAAATTAGCAGAGGAGCAAAACTATGTTCCCCTTCCTGAGAGCAGTTGTTACAGCTGTCTTAAGACTTCTGCAGCAAACAACGTGTAGCCACATTTTGGACAAACTGAGTTGCATTATTGTATTTTCTGTTTGTTTGGAAAACTCCGTTTGGGAGTTTGGTTGAAATAAGTGGCACCAACTCATTCAATTTGATTTACAATTCTAGTAAAAAAAATATCTACCCCAGGTCCTGACTTAACAACCTGCTAAAGGTAGTAAAGAGAAAGAAAAATACTTAGATAAGAGTATTACACTGGGATCTCCAGCATGACCGTAGGTAAAGGCCTGAGTCTGCTAGGCAGGTGATACAGCTTAAAAAGCAGTAACTTCCCATGTATCAAATCCTGCCCATTTCAATTGTGAAGGTCAACACAGGAAAATGAGCAGGTTTTTAGCTGTTGGGTTTCATAGAGTTGCCACGTCAATGGAGACTGCGGGATTGAGATTGTAGGTCACGTAGGAATCTCACTGGAAAATGCTCTACTCCTACCAGGAGACTTTTACTTTTGCATGGGATTCCTAAATCTGGAGGTGGTAGAAGCTGTATGATGTGTTGAACTGTTTTAATTGATCACAATTTTAATTGTAGTGATTATTTTGACCTTTACCATCTGCTTTGTCTTTTTAGTATATAATTTTATACAGATATATTTGAAAACATAAGTATTAATTTGTCCCGGGCCTTTTCTGTTCCCAAAAAGGAGCACTCCTGGCTTTCTAAAATGTTTCTTTGTATACAGATTCAGATCATGGCTAGTTTGCTTATATTCTAACTAGCACGCTGGAGAAATTGGATATATGTCGGTTTTCAGTTTACTGTAGGATCTCTAATAAAATGAGTGTTTGTCTTCTGTATATGTTCATGTTAAACATATATTTGGAGGGGGATATTCATACAGCAGCATAATGGTCATACTGTATTGGAAATGAATGGTCCTCAGAGGACTGCTGTGCGGCGCGTGGACCTCCCCGCTCTGCATTGTGGCTCTCGAGAGCCGCTGTGCGAAGCGAAGGGTGTGCGTGCTGGCCTGCGCCTGGAGCCGTGCCCGGCCCGCTCCTGAGGGCCGCAGGTGTTGGAGGGCGCAGGGATGCTCCGGGAGACATCCTGGAGGATCCCGTGAGCACGTGAAAAAGCCTTAGTCTTCCATTGTGTTTGGCCATTGCTGGGGATGTTATACAATATAAACATGCGTGTTTTCGTTGCTTTTTTAAAAATATATTTTGTCTGTCTATAAGTCATTTTACTATAAAAGGACTTGGGAAGAGTGTAGATTGTACATCTGTTAGTGGTTTGTCTGCGAAATGACTGTATAGTTCAGGCCAAAAGCAAAGAATAGAGGGTTGCACAAATTGGCAAAGTTTCTGAAGTCTTTCAGAAGCCAGTAATTAACATGAAGCAGCAAATTGTTAAATCCAGAAATTCTGGTTGTTCATCCATCTAATGTTCTGGCATGTCCCTGTTCTGGCTCTTTTCTTCCTTTCAACCTGAGAAAAGCCAATGAACAACCCGCATGTACCTCTGCTAGCTCTGAGCCGGGCTGCTGTGGCAGAAGTAGGTGGTACAGTTATTGAGAAGATCTCTACAACAACGGAGGTAGTTTGGCGTAGTTTGTACAGCAGTTTTCTGACAAATGTTTCCAATAATTTAGTGTGCTTGGGAGTGCTTCAAAGACTTCTCTGCCTGGCTCTGTGAACCTTGCAAATACAGAAGATCAAATAAATTAACTATCACAAATATTTAACTTAACGTGTGGCCGAATAGGAGCTTTGATGTTGTGTGGATATATGAGAACCTCTGTGTCTGCACATCCTCACAGATATGCTAGATCAACGCTGTATTTGTCTTCTCTCAGACATAATAAGCCTAATGGTGCAAATCTAAATAATTGTGTTCCACCTCTGTAAGCAGGCATGTTAACAAGAACTTGAGTGAAGCAAAGGGTAGAGAATTTTCCTGCAAAACTGATGCTAAGGATGTTGTCTGGACAAAGGTGAGTGTTTCTGGGGGAAACTGACCTTCCACGAGTTACACCAAGGTGATCCCAGCTTTGTGGGCTGCGAGTGTGGTGGCCATTCCGCTCCCTCAAAAGCCGTTTGCTCATGGATTGTCATTTATGGCACTTATGTGAGGTGTGCTTGTTGGCCAAGGAAGTGTTCGCTAGTAATTTTAATCTTTTGGTGATCATATCTAACCTGCAGATAAAACTGAATTTTTACGAATCTTGCACTCTAAAAATTCCAGCTTCTTAAATTGCCTAGGAGTTGTCATATGTCCTCAGTGATCCTCTACCAGTGTGTACTACAGTGGAAATGGATCTGTCAAAATGCAAATCTTTCTGAGCTGCAAATACCTGTTCTTCTCTTGATCACTTAACTGCATATCTAAGTGCTGTAATTGTGGTAAATATAAAATATTCTTTTTGATAAACGAAAGGAAGATTTTTGTTCTTGTCGCTTTTTTCTCCTGGAAGTCTTTCGCAAACCTTGCAGCACGCCGGTGGGAAGACAAGGAGCAATAGTTTCATTATGTTTTGGAGAAGGAATTACTACAAGCCCAGGAGAACAGAGTGACAGAGCGGGGAGTGGGAACAGTGTCTCCCAACCTCCTTGCCGTCAGTGTGACAGGACCGCGGACACGGGTAACACTCCGGGAAGCCCGTCCTGCCTCTGCAGGGCTGGGACGTGGCAGTGCCGCTTGGCTCTGTGCAGCCACCTTTGCACATCCGCGGCCTTTCATTTAAAGCCTCTCATTTGTGTAGCTCCGTTATACAGAAGTTGAAAAGCAGTATTTTAGTTTATATGTTTCCTGGCATTTAAGGGCATCTTTTGGGTGTATTTAAAAACCTCATTTTGTCTTCTCTTATGCTTTTGTTTGTGTCTTGTTTTCTGTTCCTGTTTTTAATTTTCTGTTGCGTTCTGGAGGCGAGACAGGAGTGTTGTCCCTCTGCATATACGTGTACATGTATGAGTGGAAACACAGGTTTCTGATGGCTCCAAGGCAAGTGTCAAAGAAGCTTGGCCTGTGAGGCCAGCCGAGGGTGGGAGAGATTAGATTCCTCTGCGAACCCGTGGGGATGCTTCCCGCCGGGGAAGGCAGCTGGCACTGCCGGCATGTCCTGCTCCTGTGCCAAACAGAAGACCTCTCTTCTGTGGAAGTACAGTCAGTATCGCAGCTACAGGGCATGTTGTTTCAGGGGAGAAAGAAAGCATGGTGAAAGGAGCCTGTGAGGGTCTACAGAAACATCTTGACTTGGAAATAAATTCTGTGCTTTCTATTGATAGAAGAAAGACAAGTTTCTTTTAGTATAGAGATGTCCCAGCAGCTGAAAGATGTAGCACAAAATGCTGGGGCAAGTGCTTTCCACTTCAATTAAAAATAATCCTTTTATAGAAAGATCTGGACTATCTGGGGTAGATGCTCAGCAGTGTTTTCTTTGTGCATGTTTGCTGTGCAAAATTCATTAATGAAAAGTAAGAGGTTCAGCTGGCTTAGATCAAGTGGCGAACAAATGGGAGAGGAGGAATTTAGGAAGCTCGGCCTCAGACTTTGTATTAATCAAGATAAAATGACCTTTTAGATCAGTATGCATGAAGGTTTGCATAATGAGGTATGTGGCTGAGGCCCTTTTCTCTGCAGTGAGGCATCTGACTTTCATACAGGGAGTCTGCAAAAGCTTTGTATGGCTCATAGCTGGTACCACGTGGAGTTATTGTATTAGGAACTGTCAAGCTTTCTGTTTTTGTTGGCCATTGCTTGGTGCATGAGTGATGGAAAAGTAAACCAGAAGTAAAGCTATGCATACACCTCCAAATGCAGAGCGGCGAGTTCAGACCTCTGTGCAGGTGGGCTTGCTCGCTACTTGAGCGGGATTTTGGCAGAAGGCTAAGCGCTGCAATTAAAATATAAAAGCAATTCTGCAAGAGTGTAGGTGAGCCAAGGCTTTTGGGCTTGACGAGGAGGAATCTCCTGCATCAGCAAGTGTGATGCAACAAGCACCAAGGCAGTGCCTGCATCAGCTCATGCTGATGAGCCGTTCAGGAGCACGCTGGCTTTTCGGCTGAGATGAGGAATTTGAGTATCTTCGAGTAAGGCAAAAATTGAGTAAGCATTAAGTTCTTCTGTAGAAGCACATACAGTTCAAAGGGAAAAGGAGTTTTATATAGCTCAAAGCCTATTTTTTTAAAGTTCATGCTAACATTATTTTGCTTCTTATGAAAATCTTTATTGAATGAAAACGATCCCTTTTGTTTACTAGTAAAAACTAACTATTTACTATATGTAGTTCTGCATGCATTTGTAAGGCGTTCAGTCCATAGTCTCTTAAAACCAGATGTCCCCTTGGTGCTCTGAGGACATGGTGATCGTGAGGTGCAGGAGCCCCCATAGAACAGGTATTCTTGCAGTTACCTGGGCAAAGCACATTTCCTTTAGTGAGGTATAAACCCTCACAGACAATGTGTATAAATAAACATACAGAGATGCTTGCAGTTACAAATACAAAAAAGAATACCTGTTGTAATATTTTTAAGATCATTCTACAAGCTTATTGGAATAAAGTCTCTCAGCCGCTGCTACCATGCCAAAATGTATTCAACAGAAAGGACACGTAAGGAGAAAATCTTCTCCTCTTAACATTGAAAAAAAGTCCCTATTTGGATTTATTCCGTTTTCAGAAGTGGGCGATTTAGGAGTTAGTTGTAAAGAAATTATCCCTCGTGCAGCCACTGCCGTTGATGCTGCACACTCCGCATCCGCGCCGAGGGGGAACTCTCCCCAGCAGGGCCGATGTCTCTCCTGAGAGCTCTGCTTTACAGCTCTGCTGGTTGGAAGCACTTGCTGTTTACTGCTGCTGGAGCTTTTCTCATAGAGATACTAGTGCAAAACGGGGAGATTTTTTGCTGAATTGTAAAGCCCGTGTAGCCAAAACACTGATTAAGGCCTTGAGTCTGAGCACTCTTATCCTGCTGAGCTGGCAGTGCGGCTGACCTTGTGTTTTGTCCTATCATCCATGGGCACCTCTGCCCTTTCCCGTTAGCAGTTGCCCACACTCACTTGCCAGCATTCAATAACCACCTAATTTGGGCTTTAAGGTTGTTGCTGCGTACTTTGGGTGCCAGGAGCCTGACCCGGAGCTGCTGCCCAGTCTTTCCTCAAGAGAGAGTGTTAGTTTTCCTCTTGCCCCCTTGATTAGTGGTCTTTGGTGTGGAACTTTCACCCTCCTCCCAAGAGGCTAGAGTGGGCCCTGGATGCTATTGCAGTGTCTTGGTGGTATGATACTATGTGCTTTAGGTGGTCGTTAAAATAAAGAATAAGAGGAGTAGGCGGCCAAGCTCTGCCATCGCAGCTCCTTCTGCAGTGACCTCTCAGACGTTGTGTACATCCGAGTGGGAGATTTCATATCCCTGTGTGGAAGAGGTGGAGGAGCTGGCTGTGAGCGGGAGCACTCTGTGCTCCCTCAGTGCCCCTCAGCTCCACGGTGCGCGGCTTCCCACAACAGCCGCTTCACACAGGCCAGCAGCGAGTCCCCCGCTGCCTTCCCGTGCGCGGGCTCCCGAGAGCCCCGCTCGCTCCATCTCCCACGGAGTTACGTCGAGGCATTTCTCACTTTGTGGGAGGGAATGTGGCTCAAGGAATATTAATAGGCCACGAGTGAGTACACTTAAGGAACACAGCTTAATTTTTTTTTGCATTAGTAGGAGGCTGAACTGTGCTGTTTGTGTCTGGTTTGTGTGTTTGGATGGTAGAAAAGCTGGAGGCGGGGATCTTGCATACTGTGTGTTTGTTCAGCAGCAAGCAATCTGCCAGAGTTCAATAGAAGTCCATCATAATCAGAAGGCTCAGAAAGGGGGTGGATGGGGCTTTTCTGAGTGTAGCAGGGTGGAATGCAGGAGGTGGTGGACTGGGGAGCCCGCGCTGCGGGTGGCCGCGGCACTGCTCACAGGGCCCCGCGCTCTGCCCGCAGTGTCCGTGTCCTCCTCACGCACCCCGCCGTGCTGCCCGCCGGCCGGGGACGTGTCCTGGCGCAGAGGGTGTGATCTGTTCCCCCCTATTCTTACCGCTTTAGGATTGGTTTTACACCCTCTGCTCCTCCCTTCTCACCAGCGCAGCCACAGCCCCTGGGCTGGCAGTGTGCGGCCCGGCGAGGGGTTGCTGGCGAAGGCGGCGGGTGCGCGCGGCGTTGGAGCCGTTCTCAGCGCCACGAGCGCGTTCCTGCCCGCGGCACTCGAGGCCTTAGGGAGAGCTATCCGCGTGCCTGCAGGGCACGGGATGAGGAGCCCTAGGACCCTTTCTCCCTCCTTGCGGGGCAGCGGTACTGGGGTGGAAGATGGCACTTTTCTCCCGCATCATCCCTGTCGAAGGAAGGGGGTTTTGTCCTGAGCCTCCGCCCGAATGGCCGTATCATTCATCATAAAGCACAGGGAGCTCTGACATCCTCCCAGCGCCTTGCTGGTTCCCGGCAAGGATTGCTACCTGTGCTCCTTGAACGTTGTTTTTCCTCAACGCGGCCACATGGACATTTACAGGCAGGAGCGCAGTGCCCTGGCGCAGCAGAGTGGCCGTGGTGCTGGCCGCTGTGCTGAGCTGCTCGAGCCGTCACCGGGAGCTGATGTGTGTGAGCAGCCCGCCGGAGCTGAGGAGGCCGCCTGAAGCATCCGCAGTGTGATGGTGTGAAATGCGCAGCTCGTTTGTAACAGCTGCTGGTATTGCCTTCATCTGAACGCCAGGATGCTCTTCATTATGTTCATGGGGCATGATTGCGCTGACATTAAAGGCTCTTCCCCTCCCAGTGTGATGTGGAGGCACTAGGGCGGATAAGAGTAGGCTCATGGTTTGTTTAAAGTTAAGCTCTCGGGTTGTGCTGCAGGCTAGAGGCACCCTTGCATCCAGATTGCTGTGGGCAAGTGTGTGTCTAGAGATGCAAATCTAATCTTTTGTCCTAATATGACAGGTTTATGAGGAGCTGATGGACTTCAGAGGTGATCTCTGCTCCTCCTCCTTGGTCTAAACTGTACTCCTCTCCGTAACTATGGTAATATGTTGGATTTCAGAAAAGGATGAATTGTTTTGTTCACCTACCTGGATGTGTAAGAATGTCTACAGGTTTCCTAGTGAATTTTTACTGATGGGGCCGAACTTGGCATGTATTTTCTTCATTTTAATCAATATCACACTTTAGCATCCTTATATTAGAAAACTTCTACTAGAAATACATGCATTTAACACCTTGTTGATTCTGAAGTTTTATATCTCTATGTGCATGGCATAGAGAAAGGCTACATTGCTATTGCTAAGCTTGGCATGTCTACAGATGACAAGGTGACATGCAGAACCACTCAGGTGCTGCCCAGCTGCCCAGGCTGGAGCAGCAGCTCTCCATGTTGGTTCCCTGCTGACGGGGCCTGTAATAAACTGAAAAATGTCTTAAATACTCAACTCGAGACAGACCTGACACAGAAACTCTTCTGAAATACTTGGTGTGTGTCTTAGGTATAAGGGTCTGGAGACAGTATTTCAATAGACACAGATTAAGTAGTGGTGGTGTTAGGCTCACAATAAGGGTATTCTTGTCATTATAAATACAAATTTAAGTGAAAATTCAGAATAAAAAATAGATCCTTGCTTACAATATAAGTGTGTAGAAATTTCTATAAATAAGACCATCCGAGAGTAGATGTCTTTGGATGAGCTTTTATGATCTGATTCTTTACTTTCTTCTTTCTGTTAAGTGCTCAAACCTTCAATTTACATGAAAATTAAAAAAAAAATCATTTTGATGTGCAAAAGTTTTCCAAAGTGCTGACTTCTGCTAGCACGATATTATGTGGACATTATGTGAATAACCATCTTGCCTTAATCTTAGGCATATGCAATTGAGGATACATGAAGGGTCTCACTGTTCTTTCAGATGTTGGTTAAATCACACGAAAAACATACTTATGTTTTCACGTAGTATATTTCTGATGTTAAACCAGTGTAGAAGTCCACATATATCTTTGTCATGTGCAGCACTGACGCTTGCAGTATTTTCCACTCAGAAATCACATCCAACTATAGCAGTCTCTCTGGTCAGCACTGGATGCAGAAAAAAAACCCAATCTGTTAATTTTTAATATCCATTGCACAGGTTGCAGATGCTGAGAAGTTTTCTTTACCCTGGAAGCTTCCAGCCTGCTCTGCCTGAACAGAGTGATTCTAAGCTTCCTTTATAAAGACTACAGATTATAATAATCCAAAGAAAAAAGACCACAACACCACAGCACAGGTTTTCCTATTTTATTTTATTTTATTTTATTTTATTTTATTTTATTTTATTTTATTTTATTTTATTTTATTTTATTTTA
>JAWLRI010000068.1:1109575-1195760 GCA_034781795.1 Crypturellus tataupa | reverse complement strand
ATTTTATTTTATTTTATTTTATTTTATTTTATTTTATTTTATTTTATTTTATTTTATTTTATTTTATTTTTCCTAATTAGATACTGTAATTGGGAATCAGTCACAAGCAGGTATCATTTCAATGCCCCGTCCATATTTTCAGCAGTTCCGTCCCTGCCTCTGTCTTGACACAGAAGAGGGAAGCCGCATATGGCATCAGTGTCCCTGCTGGTTTCCCTCACGGGGCCGGTGGCCGGGGCTGAGCAGGGATGGGGAGTCTGCAATAAAGGCAAAACCTCAAGGCTGATACAGGGCTTTCAGGTTGGGAGGCAAATGGAGAGGCACTGAGCAAGCCCCTTGCTGTGAGAGGGCTCCAGCGCCCTTTTTTAAAGTAATTTCTATTAATTTATGAATTGAGAAGTCCAGTAGAGCTTTTGACTGTGATTTAATAAACCCTATTATCAGTATTTATGGATAGGATGGATTGAATAATAGAAAAAAAATGGAGCTTGGGTGACTTGTTAGCTTTCTTCTTAGTATACTGAAACTGCGTTAAGTGGGTAGAGTACGGTGTAAATGGTGCGGTGAGCAGGACAAGCCGTCCTAGGTAGCTGCTGATGGACCATCTACTGCCCAAACATGGGCCAAAAGGAGGCAGTCTGTTTAATAATTTAATAATTTAATGCTGTTTGGGGGAGAAGAATCTAATAAGGAACCAAATGCTCTCGCATTCAAATAGAGCATTAGAATAATAATAAAAAAAACCCTCAAACCCCCAAATCTTCCTACTTTGACAGTAATGCACAAGCTATTTGGGATGGCCAGAAAAAAAGCAGTGCCATGAGTCAGTCATATCCCACCTGATCAAACGAGATTTTGTCTTTGAAAATCCATGATTTAAGGGCCAACTTCAAGGTCTTTAAGGTGAAGGCTATTTTTGTCTGTGATTTAGAGCTGGAAGTCCACCAAAGATAGAGCCAATTGCATAGACTCATCGGGGATAGATGCCTAGAAAAAATACTAAGTATTAAATGGAAAAGCTCTATATTAAAAGTCAGTATTTATGAGAGAGTTCAACAATTCCTTTTTTTTCTGAAGTAATACAGGAGAAGGGGCAGAGTTTGGGGGGAAGAGGGAAGAGTGAAAGCAGGGTGTTTGATATGGGAAGCTAGAGGCAGATAGGGAAGTGGGAATCTCCCCCTCAGAGCCTCTGCACTGCAGGATGTGGGTGCTGGCGCGGTGGCAGGTGGTGTCCAAACGTGGCCTCCCGCTGCAGGAAGGATGGAAAAGTCACCGCTAAATACACATGGGTCCACACAGCTCTGCTTTTTTTCATGCATTTTCTAATTTACTGAGGCGATCAATTTCCTTTTGGGGTTTTAACACTGGCTGCAGAGAGCAAATAACCCATCTCGGCTGCCGTGGCCGAGCCCCACGTGAGCTGTGCGCTCCGATGTGCGGCACGTGCAGGCCTGGCCGTGGCGCGGCCCCACATGCCCGGCACAGGAGGCACCAGGAAAATGGATCCAGGGACTTCCAAGATCCTCCTGGGCAGCGGATCCCTCCTCCTTTCTCCCGGAGAAAGGCTGTGTTGGCCTGTTTGAGAAACAGAAATGCAAACAGAGCTGTTTGACTCCATAGCACATTCCTTCCTGAATTTATGAGTATCATTACCGGTGTGTTTGTGCATCCATGAGAGAGATTTTTACTCCTCAACCGCTTCTCAGGATGTTGTAGAGCTTGTACAAGCAGGAATCCAGCGCGTTCCTTGCAGTAAGCAACCTGTGAACGCACGGAGCTGTTATGAATTCTTTAACACTCATCTTGTTCCTCACTTGCAACTTCATTGGTTCCTGCCGAAGTGTGAGTAGAGGAGAGGGTTTGCGATTGCTTGTTGCCTTGGCTGAATTTCTTGACTCTGGGTCTCGCGGATCCCTGCATTTCCTCTGCGTTTCTCTGGAGCCGGCGGCAGCGTGCCGGTGTGCGGAGCCCTGGTGTCCCTGTCCCTGTTGGTCCGTGGAGCCTGGTGCGCTGCGCTCCCTCCTGCCTAATCTGCTCCCTGCTGGGCGCACAGAGACCTAGTTTCTCTTAACCTTTTAAAATGACAAGGACTCCTGAACTGTGAGTGATTTTGATGCCATCTGCCAGATCTAGCTTTATAAAATCCGTAGTGATGGTAAAATAACCCAGTTTTACTATTGGATGTGCAGCCTCTTCATATTCAGCAAACCAGCACTACAGACTTTATTTTTTCCCTCCCAAACCTCAGTGTGAAGATCTGGGAGGCTGTCAGCTTTTCAGTTCCGTCTAATGATGACCTCTGTTGCTGAAAATGCCCCTTTCTGTTCAGTTCGCGCTTTAGCTTTCAGTGCTCCCCCGGCCCTGCGCCTCGCGGGGACTCTCCTTCGCACTCTGTGTCCCCAGGGCTGCCTCTCGCCCTGCGCTCGGACCGGTGAGGCCACAGTTTGTCGCTCTTCTGCGACTTCTCGTGTCATGTCTGGTTCTTTCATATGAACTATGCTGTAGAAGCTACTTTTACACATCTTAATCCTCTGCTGTCTAAATCAATCTTTTTTTCTCCTTATAGATAGCATTATCTGCTGATTTTGTCTCTCTTGAATACTACATAGGTTTAGTTGTGTGCTCTTTAATTAGCATACACATGAAAATGAGGGTAATTTCCTCGTAATTGCATGGGTTGCCCAGTTAAAAGGAGTTGTTCCAGCCGTTCGGTCTTTGGGGTTATTTCCAGTGCTGCCCCAGCGCTCGCGGTAGCGGCGCGTGGGCTCGTACCCTGCTCCTTGCCCGCCGTTTGCTGCAGGCAGCAGTGCAGTGTGCAGCCGCGCTGCGCAGAGCCGCTCCATGCCCCGTTCCGTGTGCATGTTCCGTGTGTTGGGAATCAGGAGCACAATGCTGGGAGGCTGGCGATATTCCTGCAGTGTGGAGCGCTGCGCCGGCCCGGCCTTTTCGCTTTACCAAGAGACCTGCTTTGAAACCCGCCTAAACACAGTGTAATGTAAAGGAGTGTGGCTCTGGCCCACAGATGTTGAAAATGAATCATGCTGCTTGTCTTTATTTCTCAGCTGGGGTTAACTCCTGGACTATGGAAAATAAAAATAGTCTTTTTATTGCTGTGGAGGCTGCATTGTTGAGCTAATGCCATGGATGCTTGGAGATGAACGCTCCAGCACCAAACAGCTGTCCACAGAGCAAGGCGATTGTGAGGCCGGGGCCAGTTTACCAGCGCGGGAGATGCTGGGGCTGAATCACAAACAGACAAACAGAGCTTTGTGTTTGCTCCACGTGTTCCTGAGCAGGGCCCCCTCCGCACAGGATCCCAAATATCGGAGCGTGGCGGCGGCGAGGAAGGAGCGGGTCAGCCGAGCAGCGCCTGTCCCTCCTGGAGCCGCTGCGACATCCCTGCGCGGTTCCATGTAGGCAGTGACATTAATGGCAGAAAATGACCACTCCAAAGCAGCAATAATGATCTTTTCCATTACAGTCTTTCCTTTGGGACATTGGTTGGAAAAGTTTGGGAATTCTAAAACTAGGAGGTCCCTAGGCTCTGTTAGCCCTTGTCTTTGCCTCATGGTAACTTCTTGGCCTTTGCTCACGGATCTAACGATACCTGGGCTTTCAGGTATTTAAGGTATATTTTGACAGACCTTGAATGATGTAGAAGTATTTGTATACATATAAGCATACATACCAAAAAGGTGATGGACTGGTTTGTTCTTACAGCACTAGTTGAGAGTACGAGTAGAGGTGGTCACTCGGGGTGTATTGGTATGCAGGGATAGACCTTCCTGTGGGTACAGCGGTCCCACTCATTTCCACGGGTGTTGTGCCGATACAGTGATCAGCTCTGCAGATCTGCTTAAAAAGATCCATTTCCACGTAGTTCCAATAAACCTGCTGACAGACCCAGGGCAGCCTCTGTGAGACTGTTAGGATGGGTTAGCTCAAAGGAAAGCTGAAGAAAATGTTTTTAAAACAGTTAAAATGTATGAACATGTATCAAATACATTCTAACTGTTCAATTTCTTAACCTTTCTCCGTAACAAACGTAAATCTAGGCTCCTCGATGTAAATTTGTCCTTACCGAGATCTGTTTATCACTACAGAATATCTTGCTTCATTATTTTTTTGGCAGTCGTTGCCTGGGCCTCGCTGTGTAGCACAGAGTAGCAGCACAGTCATCTTTCTCAAAGCAGTTGTTATGGAAGATGGGGCACGGATGGTTAAAGAGGACTTAAGAAAAGTTTAGGGATGAAGATAGATGGAATACAAAAGAAAAAAAAAAAGCATTCGTTTAAGTACTGGCCATATTTTCATGATTATGAAGTGTATTTATTTTGACCCATTTGCAGCAATTGCTCAGTAGATCTTAGTGGGTGAATCCCTGCAAGAGAGATTTCACTGAAGGGTTCTTATTAAGGTGCTAATCTGGAAGTGTGGCATTCTCATAAAGTATATTAATTGGATTTCTGTGTCAGAGACAGAAAATCTGAACTGAGATGTGACATGGAAAAGCATTTCTCTGTGGTGGGTAATACATTAGTGACAGTCATCGTGAGGGGACCCCAGGCCATAGAATTCTTGTGGTCCGATGCTCTTTTTGCTCTGCTTCAGCCCCTATCATGTTGGGATGAAGATCACAACCTAGCGAGACGTTATATGGTGATGGGCATTGCAACCTACTGAGCTCCCTCCACTGCAAACCCTGCTTGGGGCGCGCTCCACCCGGGCTGTCCCGGCGCTGCCTCTGCACAGCGCGCGGAGGTGGGGGGGACGAGCTGCTGCTGCGTCCTGGTGCTTGCAGCCAGTGAGTCACTCGCCAAGGGTTTTGGACAGACTTCGTGAGTGAGTCTGGCTGGGCAAGAAAAGGCCGCAGAGACGCCCATGGCAGCAAGTTAACAAACAGCCCCACGGACAATGGCCCCTTCTGAGCCGCAGACTGCCCGGCTCTGGGGCTCCCGTTTCTCCGTGTGAAATGCCAGGGTTCTTTTCTCTCTCTCTTGTTTATTTTAAACTCCTGTTTTCTGTCCAAAGTCTTCATTTAGTGCTCATGAGACTAGTGTTTGTAGGACGTCTACTGGGATGTTTTTTAGCAGGTAGTACCTACAGATTAGTCCATCTGATCAGCCTTCCCCAGGCACAGTGGGAAATCTCTTTGCTGCTATTGTTTAACAAAGAGAAACTAGAAAACCAGGAAGGTTTCGCCTCCTTAATCTCTGTTTCTGCAGCAGCCTCCCAGGCCGCGCTTGGTTTGGGTGCGTAGCCTGAGGTTGCTGTCCTGACGTGCAGAATATGTTGCCTGTGAATCCCCTGCAGGACCAGGCTGCATAAATTGGTCTAGCTAGCAGATTAGGTCAGAATTACACCTGCAATCTTCTTGCCTGAGGGGTCTCAAGATATATTTGATAATAATACTTTTTTTTTTTTCCTTATGTGACGCATTCTATTTGTCGTTTGAATCCCTTGCAGATATCAATATTACTCCATGCCATGCTGAGGCTCGGGCAGGAGCCTGGTGCTGCCCTAGCAGGCTGGCTGTGTGGCTCCCAGCCCAGCTCCTGCTCGCTGGGTTCTGCTGTGCGCCTTCCCCCTGCCTCCAAGGGAGTTCTCGGCACTGGAAAAGCAGCACTGAATTTGCCGTAGTCTTTTCCTAGCAACTTCTCAGTTTGGTTCATAGTCATTGTAGGTACAAAAAAAGAACGAACTGACCAAATAATGGAGCATCAAAAAGACTACAAGTCATCAGAGCAGTAGTAGTAGCTGGTGTTACCTTCTCTCATAAAATGGGGTAGGGACTGGAAACAGAGATCTGGCACATAAGCAGAAATCCAAATAAAGCTTTTTGACATTGCATTAAGAGGCACATTTCTGTGTGTGATGTTTGCTTTACACACAGCTTGTTCAACTGAGGTAGGCGTGTGCTGAAAAGGGCCATTCCCATGTCCAAGCAGAGCATCCTCCCTTCTCTCTGCATGGAGCTTCATTCCCTGGGGTACTCACAACCCGTTTGGATATAGTCTCGAGCAGAAGGCTGAGCTTGGGTCCTCTCCAGAGGTGCCTGCCAGCCTCCCAGTCCCGTGGCTTGCATTGATACCTTCCTTGGGCAGTGCTCCCATGTATCCCACCGTGCAGCATTCAGCTGCTACTGCTGCTTTTCACTGAGGGCAATATAGTAATGACTGAGGAAACCCATTTAACGCACCCGCGGTTTGCCCATCGTGAACACCAATGTCCCACTATGTCCCCCTTCCTTTCCAGTTCCATCTGTAGATCGTGACACCAAGCTCTCTTGCAGCAATTCAAGGAAACTCTTGAACTCCGTGGTCAAGCTGCCTTCCTGGTGGGAGGCACCAGCTTGGGCAGCCACCTGCTCTCGCCTTGCAGCCAGTTCTGTGATTATCAGTCGTCTATACAGAAATTCCTGGGGCTGCTGCTCAGGGAAGTGGTATCTCATGTGCTCCATGGTGAAGAGGTGCCCGCGCATGCGTGTGCCTGGGCAAGGCTCCTGGGAAGCGCTGGAGAATCACTTAGTCCCAGTTTCCAGGGAGAGTCGTGGGTCTTGGTGTCAGCAGTTAGTAAGAACACTTACTGTAGATGTGTTTCTGAAAACATGTTAGTAATAGCCATTTAAACTAAATATATGTTTTCTTTTTGGTGACACTTCACAAGGCAGTGAGGGGGCCTTTGCTGGTTCTATAAAATAAATGTGAGCCTGGATTTAGGGATCCTTCAAGTAGGGGTATTCCACGGCAGCAAGTGGCTGTGGCAGGTGAGCAGGGCCTGGATCAGTTGATCAGGGTTTTGATCAGGGTGTTTTAATCAGGGTTTGGATCAGTTTTGCTGCAGTTTGTTTGTGACTCTAACACGCAATTTAACCCTGCTCAGGTGACTCGTAGGCAGTGACATTTTGGTCTGTGATAGCGATAGTCTCGGTTTAGCCTCTCTTTGAGGCTTTTGTAACCTGCTAGCTCATTCTGTAGGCAGCGCTAGATCATGGCAGAGTGTGAGGTTGTTTTCATAGTGACATCATGTGTTTTATAATTCTACAGCTATATAATAAGACGTTTAGGAGTACATATTGAAGGTGTTTCTCTCTCTGACCATTGCATACAGTGTGATTTGCTGTTTGTGTTTCTGTATCATTCGTGCTTTGCTCTCAGGAAGGATGGGGGCTCTGTCCCCAGCTCTCTTCTCCTGAGTTACTTGGTCGCATCCTTCCTGTTTCCCGGGCTTCCTTTTTTAGCAGAATGCAGAGGGCTGCAGTTTCCATTTAGCTCCCATTGGGCACTGTGTATACCCACGACCAAATTCTGGCTTTAGCTGCCTTGCAGGCAGCGCTGCTGACGTGCCAGGGGCCAGTTCGCATAGTGCCGTCTCACCAGGATTCAGCACGTGTGGTGTTGTTTTCATTTTGGCTCGCAGACGCAGGGCCCTGGTGTCTGCCATTACAGGGAGCAGATACCCCTCATCTCAGACCCAAATGTAATCCTGTCCCACACAGTTCTGTTTAGTGTCCTTGTCCTGCTGCTGTTACCCACTGCACAAATGCACTTGAGGTTGTGAAATTAAGAGTAGTAGCAGTGATCTGTGCTGAGGTTTTGCAGCCTCATGGCATTAGCAGCTTCTCACATTGCTTTTCCCATACCTCGTTTGGGGTTCATACACCCCATACTGAAAGGTGTTCGTGCGTGGTGTCCAATATGCAGTGACGATGTTTGTGGGTGCCAGGCTGCACTCGTACTTTTAAAATGAGGGAGTTTAACCAAATTCTCTTTGTGGCTAGGGCGGATCTGTGGATCTGGAGTCCATGCAGATCCGTGGAGCCGAAGCACTGCCTGGCCAGAATGGGGAACGTGTTAAACATGGTGCTGCAGAAAGGCAGAAATTGGCTCTATCTCCTTCCCTTCTTCTCTTTGTTCTTAGAGATAATTTATAGATGCCGGTACAAAAGCTCCCCGTTGAAGCCTCATTGAGCTTAATGAAGTGAGTCTGCTGTGCCTGGAAAAGGCATAAAACCCCCTAACAAGTCAGTAACCTCGAAATGGAATAAGAGGATGGTTAGAATGGGTCATTTGGAATCGTCTGAGCCGTTTGCCAGCTACACTTATTGACAGGTAGATCCCAGACTAAAATATAAGGATCAGAAAAGAAAAGTGCCTTTACAGAATGACAGTGATACCGGGGGAATAGCAGTTTTCCAGACTCTCAGCATAGACATGTGTGTGCTTCCAAGTCCCATGAACATGCACTTCTGTAGTCCTATGCCTGGATAATCCCAAATCCCAGCTGCCTTGCGCAGGAAGACGTTTTCCAGGAGCTCCAGCCCTAGGCCTGCCTCACTGTCCCTGTGTCCCCAACACTGCCACTGTGTCTTGTCCTGTGCTCCGTGGCATTGCGGCCCGAGCAGGAATGCCCCAGTGTGGAGCTGGGAATGGAGCGGGGCTGCCATTTTCCCAGGATGCCACATGTGGAGCCAGGGCCACGTGTTCCCAGGATGCTGCGTGCGGAGCCAGGGCCATGCCAGCATGTTCCTGGGATGCCGCATGTTGCCGTGGAGCTGTGGCAGCGGAGGGGCAGCTGGTGCTTGGCTGTGGATCCTAGCCCCGCGAGCGCAGACGGCTCCAGTGTTTTGCGGCTTGCATCTGGATTGGTCCGCGGCTGCCCCTGCCCTTGGCACGGCCAAGCCGCTCTGGATGCTCCTGCAGTCAGGAATCGCAGCGAGGATGAGCCCAGGGCTGGAAAGGCCAGGACGCGGATGGGGATGTCCCTGCAAGGGCACCCAGGACAACTGGGTTCGTGGCTGCCTGGCTTCTGCCTCCCAGGGCACTGCGGGCCTGTCTGGGAATTCTGGCTCGTGTCTGAGCTTCCGCTGTGGAACGCCGGCTCGCTCCTGCCTGGGGCCTTTGGGAAGTCGGGGCTTCAGCACATTAATAAATCCTTGTCTTTAAAGATAAGAGGAGGACAACCCTCCTTGACCGTCGCGACATGGAGATCGTCTGAATAGTGTTCAGGGAGCTCAGCATGAGCAGTGGCACAGGAGCGCGGAGCGTTGCTGCCATAAAGCAGGCAAAGTCCTTTCAAAAACCTGCGTGTTTTGTATAACCATTGGCATGGGACTCGGGAATGCTGTGTTAATTTATATTTGATCATCACAAATAATTACTAGAAATAATATCCGTCGTGTTGCTGTACATGGAAACATGGTGACCAAAGAGCGGCAGCTCCGTCCTTGGTCCCGTTGGGCCCCACGTGGGTGGCTGCAGGAGATGCTGCTTTGGCTCCGAGCGCCATGGGATCCGTCCGTCATCTCCTGGTCCAAAACAAGGAGCAGAATTTGCAGCAGTGGGCCGGGAAATGCAAAGCAAAGGAAAACTGCAGGCCTGTCTTTTCCACAGACAAAACTCCCCTCTTTAATCAAAGAAGAAAAGTCTTTTGTGGCAAAGAAACTGCGGAGTGAGCAGACAAGGATCTCTTGTGCTTCATGTGCCTCCTTCGCCGTGGGGGAAAGTGTTTCTGCATATTCACCTTGGAAAGAGCATGCACCAGCCTCATATTTTCCCTCATTTTCTTTGATAAATTACTCAAGGCATTTGAGTGGAAGAAAAGATTATTTTTCCTTACCCAGCCTCTCTTCCCGCTTGGCACTGGTGAGAGGGGAAGGCAGCTCTTCCCGGCTCAGGGACGTGGGGTGGCCCCGGCTGTGCTTTGCGCTGTGGCTCCCGGTGTGGATATGGGGCAGAGCAGCGTTTCCTCCCTCCGTGCAGAGTCCGACCGTGCTTCTTTGCTCCGTTTCCCCTTGGTTTCTGCCGTGCTCTGCAGCGCATCTTGCCTGGCTTCTGCTGCAGGGAAGGACTGGGACTGTCTCTCCTGCAGCGCCCCTGGGCTCCACATATGATGGAAAGAAAGAAAGTGGCAAAGAAAAGGTGGTAGATTTGAGAAAGCACATGCAAATCCTTGCGAATTTTTAGTGTTGGCTACGTTTCTCCCGAGCTGTTGGACTCTGTCTCCAGCTCCCACTCGAGAGGCTCCCTGTGCAGCTCTCGGCGTGCGGGACGCCTGCCCCAGCGCACGGCCGTGTCCTCAGCACAGGGATGCTGCGGGGCCTGCGGGAACAGAGCCTCCCGCTGCAAGGCAGGTCGTGCCGTGGGACGGGGGGCTTCCTGGCTGGCAAAGTCACTTTTTGGGTATAAATCTTTTGTTTGGAAGTCACTGCAGTGAGAAAAGTCCCCCTTGCTACCTGGCTTATCAGTTACTTGCTGACTAAATGGCCTTGACTGCAGATTTCATTAAGCTCTTCAGTGCAGTCATTATCCGTATATTTACACCTTGCAGAAGACCGGGTTCCTGCAGAAGGAAGTCCTAATGACTATGGAAGGTACTTGGCATGCCATATAATACCTGCATGTTAAAATTATTAATTATTCCTTAATGAGCTGGGTGGCGAGGGAAGCTTTGCTCCCCGTACTTTTATGGTTTGTGCTCTATTTACCGTCCAGGGCAGAACGTGGTGGCTCCACGCTGCCCCTCAGTGCAGCCTCACACCTCTCCAGGCTTAGCAGGAGGTGCTGGGCCCACAGGAGCCTTCCCGAAAGCAGGAGTTTGCCCGGGCGCTGCGGTGCTGTTGAGAGCCCCGTGTGCCCACGTGCGCCGCCAAGCAGTGGGCATCACCTGCGGAGCAGCCTGGATTTTCTTGCTGTTTCAGAGGTTATGTTAAGCGCTGCTTAAATGAAGAGTTTTCATTTTCTTACACCCACACGCGTGTTTACTTCCTTGTCATACCTCGCTGAGTTGAAAGGGCTCTTTCATTAGGAGAAATTCCCCTGCAAACAGAGACTTGTGCTGCGGTTTCGGAGGGTGATGGAGCAGCGTTCCCACTGGAAGCTGCTGGCGTCCCTGCCTCCTGTGAACAGCGGTCGTGGCCTTGTGATGGCTCCTATGGCAATGGAGAAGGCAGGATGGGGGCCAGGATCGGCAGCTCTGGCGCTCGTGCCTCTGGTCCCTCTTCTTCCCGGATCGTCACAGCGCTGGTGACGGAAAGTGGCACTTTCCGCTGCCACTGTCCTCTCCTTCCTCCCCTCGCATCTGCATTCTGACCGTGCAAACACCGTGCAGTAATTCCCAAATAAATGCTATTGTTCTCCTCGTATCACTTTGCAGACATACACGTGTAAGGACGCTCCTCTCCCGGTGCGCTCACTGCGTTTTCCCCTTCCTTTGGGCACTCGGTGCCGAAGGCAAGCAGAGGATGGTGTCGGTGACGGGATCAGAGCTGCGGTGCCCTTGCCGCCTTGTGCTGCGTTCCAGTCACGTCACGTCTCCCACAGGCTGTGTCGGGCTGCCGCAGACCCTTCCACGAACGTTGCGCAGGGTCCTCGTAGGCGAGTGTCTCCCACGCAGGAGATGCTGGCGAGGCAGAAAGCCACGGTGCGCTCAGAGCGTGGCGTAAAGCCCGGCACCTGCCCCGCCGCTATCACTCCGGGAGCTGCTCCAGGTGGAGGGGACCCGAGTCCTTCACTATGCAATTCTTTTAATGAAGGGAAACGTGTCCCTCCTTGTCGTGAGGTCACTCCACAGGAGGCCGCTCGGCCTCTCTCCATTCCCCTTGGCTGGAGAGCCCCTTGCACCTTCTTCACAGGGATTTCTTTCCCAGGGAGGTGGCAGCAGTGATGCTGGTCCCACCGCAGGTGCCTGCACGTCGGCTGCTGTCCCGGTGCCTGAACGGGCTGGAGTGGAGCCGCGGCTGGCGCCCGTTGCCGTGCTGCAGGTGCTGAGGTTGAGTCTGGATGTGCCGTGCGTCTGGATGTGCCGTGTGGCATCCAGCCGCGCTTTCCCAGGCGCCCCAGATGCCCTGTCTCCCTGCTGGCAGCGGCGAGGCTGGAGGAGGCACAGGGGCACCTCGGGGCTGTGACGGCGTGCGTGGGGAGCGGGGATGAACCAGGCAGGGATGCTTGCGCCATCAAATGCTCCTTGAGGAACCGAAGTTCAGTGCTTCCTTGGGGCAGCCGGGGCTGATGCTGACATTGGCCACGTGCCCGGAAGCCTTGGAGAGCAAGGGGGAAACAGTCAGAGGGCAAGCGGGAAAGGAAGAGCTTTGCTGAGGAGCGAAGGAGGCTGGGACGGAAGTCGGACACGCGTGGCCTGGCCTCAAGGAGCTGTTTTGTGCAGCTGGGTTGTGCCGAGAGCCTATTTGAAGTCCCCATCTGGTGAGCACATGGAAGGCAGAGCTCGACACTGCTCGCAGAGCAGAGCCTTTGCTTGCATTCTAAAAATATGGCCTGGAGACCTCCCTTTCGATGGAAAAGTTTGGAGTCCGAATGGTGTGAGTGCAGTCTGAAGAAGGAGAGGAGCAGCCGCTGCAAGAAGGATTGGCGCTTACTTCTTCCCTTGCCCTAACACGTGCCGATCGCCGTGGGCTGCTCTGGGCTTGTGTCAGAGCAGGACTGGCCCTGCCACTCCCCTTCCCTGGGATGAGTCTGGAAAAATGCTGCTGAGGGCTGCAGAGCAGCAGAGCGGTGCTCACAGACAGGAAGCGAATCTGGTTTCTCCTCTCCCTTGGCAGGGGAGCTGTGAGTCTCTCCAGGATATGATCCCTGCTTGGCAGCAGCGTGCTTCGCCCCGCCGCTCTGTAGCCTTCGTCAGATGTGAAATGTCAGGGGTTTGTCACGTCACTCGGCTCCCTCCGATGGGACGCGTGTCAGGAATGAAGTCAGCTGAAGGGCTGACAAAGGGAGCATTGAGGCCGGGTCCCCACACATGTCTCAGGGAGGGATTAAACATGGGCCTGGGGCTGCTAGGCTGCTCGGTCCTGCCCCTCGACTCCCCTGCCTGGGGCCGGGGAATCAGGGCACGTTCGTTATGGGGACCTGGGCCTGAGATACCTGCACTGTGTGCTTGGCTGGTACTCACAGTGTGCACGTGTGTGCACAGTGTGTGTGTGTACAGCGTGTGTGTGTACGCTTTGTGCACAGTGCATGTGGACAATGCGTGTGCACAGGGTGTGTGTACAGTGTGTGCACAGCATGTATGCAGTGTGTGTGTGATGTGTGTGTGCAGCGTGTGTGCAGTGTGTGTGTGCACAGTGTGTGCGCAGCGTGTGCGCAGTGTGTATGCAGTGTGTATGTAGTGTGTGCACAGTGCGTGCACAGCGCGTGTCCCTGTTGCTGGGGTAAATCCCCGCTGTCGCGTGACAGCCCCGCTAAACTCCTCGACCATCTGCGCTTTTCCCAGCGAGTCCCAGGAGAAGGAGCCGAGGGCAGTTCTGACACTGCAGCTCCTGCTGCTCCGAGCCCCGTGCAGGGGCGAGAGCAGGTGCTGCTGGTGGGTTCCTCTGTGGGGAGGAAGGGTAAACTGTGTGTTATTTGAATGTACATAAATATGACATGTAATATGGACATGCCAAGGAGTTGGGAGATCCATGTGTTTGTTCAGCCTTTCGTACAGGGCTCCGTATACACTCTCCCCATCTGAGAACGGCCACAGTCAGCACGGAGATTGCTCCTTGCAGGCTCTGCATGGTCCCAGGAAAGCACCTGTGTTTGTAGTCTGCGAATTTTGGGTAAAAATGATGTCTGAAAGAATCAGTAAAAACATCAAATTGGTTTAATGAGTTATTTGAAAACAGCAGCCATACTCCTCTAAACATTCTGTAACCCATATGGTGAAACTGTGCTTTGCTGTCTTTGCATCTAAGTCAGGCCAGGCTGTGACCCACTTTGCTGCTGTTGCCCCTCATGGTATTTGAGGAAAGGAGGAGCCGGGGGTGTTGGATGAGGCCGCGGTGGCCCTCAGTGCTGTGGGCAGTGCTCCCGTGCGGCCTCGCGGCGGTGTGGTACGGAGACTGCTTTGGGCTGATGGGCTTGCTCTGAGGATACTCTAAATGGATTAGTCCTAGCACAGGGAACGAGCCGCGTCCAGGGAGGGAGCAGTGGCGTGCAGCGCTCTCTGAGGAAGCCCCAGTGCAGTTATTTGCTTTCCCAGCTCGCGTGCGGAGGGAACAAGCGGACTGTGGAGCGCAGGGCTGGCCCAGGCATGTGATATAGCCTTGGCAGGCTCCCGACTGCCAGCCATGGGCAGCGGGCGAGCCAAGAACACTCACTAATTTAGCTTATTTATACCCATTGATTGATTTATACCCACTGATTTATTTATACCCATTTATTTATTTATTTGTATCTTTCTTATTTGTGCAGCCTGGCTCAGAGGCAGCAGCTACAGCGCGCTCCTGGCACGTCAGCTCTGCTCTGTTTCAGTCGAGGTGCGCGCGGCCTTGCGTGATTGCCACAGTGTCCCCAGCACAAGCGGCATCCCCTGCCTGTCTCCCCCTGTGCTGCTCTTCTTGCAGAGAGATGCCAGAATGTGCAGGGATTTGCGTTCTGCATGCACATCCCCCTCTGCCCAGATTCGTTTAGGAGTTGTTTTGTTTGCCACCTAATCCACATGGAGCAGAGCTCCTGCTGCGCGGGCACGGGGAGGCCACTGCCCTGCCGCCTCTGCCACCCTCGTGCAACAGGCACGAAAGAGCAGTGTCCCGTGGGGATCACGGTGTGCTCCGTGTTGCGGGGCCGGCTCGCTGGCTGTGCTGACGGTGCCGAGGCTTCTGCGTAATGCTGGTGCGTGCCCCATCGAGCAGTGCTTGCATAGCCTTTCTGGGAAGGGAAATGTCGCTCCTGGAACCCTGGTTGATGAGTTTAATGTACTAAATTCTTTTTAATTAAAAGTGAGGAAATCAAGACGCAGGAAGATGAAAGGGCAGTTTTGTGAAGCAGCTCATCGTCGGCAGGGCTGTGTTGCAGAGCATCTCGGCTGCTGCTGGAGCAGGACGTGGGTGCTCAGCCTCCCAGCTCCCGCGCTGCCTGCAGCAGCTCTGCCCTCAGAATGCGAAATTAAACCCAGCACCTGCAAAGCGAAGCGTCAGACTAGCAGAGCATTGCGCTGCAGGCACCGCAGTCTGCTTGGTGCTGCTATGGGGCTGGCTCTGGGGATGTTCCTGCTTTTACTGAAAGCAAGAACTGTGACATGCAGAGGGATATAGAATAACCTGTAGATACCAGACCAGACTATTCCCTTTAAAAGTACTGAATCTGAAGAATAGAGCATAACCTGACCCCTCAGGAAACCCTTCCTTCTGCAGTAATTCCGTGATGTGGAGTGCAGACCCCTGTGCAGCAGAACATCCAATGCCGCAGTCACTCGGAAGGAAGGATGGGAGGCAGGAAGGATGTGGGGCATGTTGTCTCGTTGTATTCCAGAAACTAAAGTGTAGCCATTTGAAGAAAATGTGTTTTCCTATCCAGATGCTTGAAACTGTTCAAGAAAGTATTGCAGGAAACTTGGTGTCTAGGAATGATAAATACGGGACGCTTTGCTCTTACTCTCAGGGAACCTACAGCCCTATGCTGCCTTTCCTGTGAGCGCTGGCGGAGCGTGACTGCTTGTGGTGGCCCCTGGGGTCGAGGCCCCGCGGGGACTGTGCTCCCTGCGGGATCCAGCGTTCCCGCCCTTGCGATGCGGGAAGCTGCCGGCCCTCTGTGTTTATTAGGAAATGTGGAAGGCGCCCGCGGAAGCTGTTGGTTCCCCTCACTCCCCCTTCCCCAAGCCGTCAGCCACAACCCCGCGCTGCTGCTTGCACACGGGTGTCAGAGCTGGTGCTGAGGCCAGCAGGGACCTTTGCCAGCTCTTTGGTGATGCACAAAAACCTCCCTGTAAACAAGAAATCAGGTGCTTTTTGTTCTGTTTCCCCATCAGGAGATTTTCTTCCTCGAGGCAACGCGTTTAAACAGAGGACGTTGTTGTTTTGAGTCACCTGTTATAATAGAATCGCTGCTTTTGAAGGCCCTAGTGAACAGCTGCTTTTGAAGGCCCTAGTGAACAGCCGGCTTCGCCCTAGTAAACACATAACTTGCTTCTCTGTCGTTTTTAAGGTCGGGAATCAATTGCTTAGGAGGTAGATGATGATCTAAGCAAATCCTCCAAGAAGGGAAGGGGGTGAAGAACAGAGGAAACCGAAACAAATGAAGTTAAGGGCAAGTTACTTCAGCCTTGTCAGAAACGGCTCTGGAAGGAAAGCCTTTTCCATATATATATATTTTTGCTTTCATCAGTTCACAGATTCCAGTTTTTTATTTTAAGTGGGTGCATAATCAGCAGGAGCCAATGTGGAGGAATGGGAGAGATCTGAACCCCTGGAAAATGGAAAGCACCAATGGGAAGGTGTTTCCCTTCGTATTTAGCTTGAGAGAGCAGTGTTTTCAGCAGGGCAGATCACAGGCTGCCCGCAGGCTGAGCAGATCCTGAGGAGCGAAGCCCAATGGATCTGATCCACATCAGGGGAGGAAAAGCAAGGGCAGGACAGACACGCAAGTCCGTCTGCCTCCCTTGGGTACAGTGTTGGGAAACACATCTAGGGATTCTTGGAAAGATGGAAGTGAGAGGAATGGTAGAGGCAAGGCACGAGGGACTCATTTGTCTTATACCTTGTCCTGCATAGATCCGTGGTTAGATCTGGTTTAGTTCACACGTGCAGACACTGAGCATATGTTTCCCACTGAGGATGACGTTGCATAATTTATGTTTTTTGCCATTTTGTAGGACAGCCTTTACATGTCACAGCAGCAAGAATCCTAACACTGCAGAGTGAGGCTGTAGGAACGTGGAGACGGAGGCTCAGAGGCTGTGGCAGCCAGGAGGGATTTCGGGGGGGGTGAGGGCTGTGCAGCTCCACACTTGTTGCAGGGGTAATTCCAGCATGGGGACTTGACCACTCTGAAATGTGGGCCGGGGCATTAAGTCCTTGCAGCCAGGGAGGGACGTCGGAAAGGCCTATGGAAGGTCTATGGAGTATGGGTGGCAAAGACTGGAAGTACCTTTGGCTGCAGCGTGTCCCTGCCTTGAGCGAGCACTGAGAAGGCAACGCGCTCGCGTTGTGGGAGCAGCTGCTTCCCCTTCTGCGCAGGAGCTGCCCGAGGCTTTCACGGAATCCCAGCATGGTTGAGGCTGGGAGGCACCTCCAGAAATGACCTAGTCCAAACCCCCTGCTCCAGTAGGGACACTCAGAGCATGGGGCACAGGGCAGCATCCAAAAATCTCCAGAGAAGGAGCCTCCACAGCCTCTCTGGGCAGCCTGTGCCAGGGCTCTGGCATCCTCACAGCAAAGAAGTTCTTCCTCACAAGGAGATGGAACTGCATGGTTTCAACTTGTACCCGTTACTCCTTTTCCTGTCACTGGTCACCACTGAGAAGAGTTTGATCCCATCCTCTTTACATTCACCCCTCAGATACTTAAACACGTTGATCAGATCTCCTCTCAGCCTTCTCTTCTCCAGACTAAACAGGCCCTGCTTGCTCAGTCTCTCCTCACACGATAGATGCTCCAGTCCATCATCTTGGTTGCTCTCCGCTGGACCCTCTCTAGAAGCCCCACGTCCCTCTTGTCCTGGGGAGCCCAGAACTGTCCCCAGCACTCCAGGTGCCTCCCCAGGGCTGAGCAGAGGGGCAGGATCCCCTCCCTCGCCCTGCTGGCAACACTCCTCCCACTGTAGCCCCGAACCCCTGGGATTCTTGGCCACGAGGGCACATTGCTGCCTCGTGGTTAACCTGTTGTCACCCAGGATTCCCAATCCCTTGCTACAGAGCTGCTCTCCTGCAGGTTAGCCCCTAACCCGTCCTGGTTTCAGGCTTGGTGCTGCTGGTGGAAGTTCAGCCCCTGCCCGTGGCTCGCAGCTGCGCGGGTGCTGCCGCCCGCAGCACAGCCCCAGCGGCGCCACACTCTGTTCAGCCCCGTCGTGCCCTACCCTGTGCATGCGGCCGCTGAGTGAAACCTTGCCTTGAGGCTTCAGGTTGGAAGAGGGTTCTCAAAGATCCGGGATGGTCTGAAGGCAGAATTAACTTGTGCGAGAGGTAAAGGAGGCCAAGAATACCTAAGTACTGAGGATTTCCATAGATAGTTTCCATAGATAATAAAGTTATTTGCAAGAAGAGCTATTACTGAAGACAGTCACGACACAACACACTCTTCTCCTCTAGGAGCTTATTTTGCATCTGATAAGCAAAATAAGAAGTGTTAGATTCATAGGGCAAAATTCTAACCTAATTTAAGCTAGTAGGGATTTGTGCTGTTTCTTGATCAGTGGTGAGGGTTTCAGTTCTCTCCTTGGATTTTTCCTAAAAATTTCCAGGACTGGTTGTATTTCAAGGGACCCCTGTTGCAACCTTCCAGGGAAGATTCCCAGGGATATCAAAAGGAAGTGCATGGAGAGTAGGGAACGCAGGAGCAAAGCCCGGAGATGATCATTTTCATGCAAATCCCTTCGATGAGCCACGGAAGCACCCCAGAGCCACAGGCTGGTGTGAGGGGTTTGCACAGCGTCTGCCCTGCGAGCGGCGGGGGATACATTTGGACGGGGCTGCTCGCGCGCTCGCCACGCAGCAGGGCGGGAGTGTCCTGCCCTGGTTTGTTCACGCCGAGCACGAGCACCATAAACGGGTAGGTAAAGCTGCCACGTTGCAGCTTGCTTTGCAATGCTCCGCGCATAGGCGGCCGCTTCATTAAGTTACGGCACGCGCTTGGCTGTTTGTCACCTTGGCGGCTGCATAAATCAGAGCAGTGCGAGTGACTCGAGGTGCTGGAGGATGCAGGGGCTCCTCTGGGCTCCCTGCCCTTCCCCTGCGGCCCTGCGTGGCTCCTGGCAGGGCTCGTGCTCTGCAGCCCCGCTCGCGCAGCTGAGCGCTTCGTCTCCCCGCGCCAGGACCGCCGCGAGTCCCATGGGTGCGCAGTGCTGTTGCAGGTGCAGAGTGGCCACAGTGCCCAGGAGCTCTCTGTTTCCACAGTTTTTTTCACCATAGATTTGCTTTTTTGGCCCGTGAATGAGGGATTAGCTGAATAAAATAGAGCTCCAAACCTTGAAGTTGTTAGTCCAGTTTCTGCCCGAAGGATGTGTTTGCTTTCCCCTTGCCCCTGTGCATATGTGGCACTGGTGGCTGGTGACACTAGCTGGGGCCAGGTCCTGCTTTCACTGAACGCAGGGTAATTCCAGAGTACCTCCTTTGCCTCCTATGGCGCTTACCTGGGATTTCTTCCAAGTGAAAACTCTGAATTGAGGAGTGTGAGTCTGTGTGTGAGAAAAATATTATGGTTTATTAAATTTGAAGGCAACACAACATGTGTGACAAATATTTATGCAAATAGGATAAGGGATAGGACCTCGCTATGGAAAAGCAATCATCAGAAGTGGAATATACCTCTCTAGAGGGGTTTCAGGGAACACGGACACCTTGCGGAGCCCGGTGCAGCCTTGCATCCCCAAACTCCGATCGATCCCCCATGCATTTCGCAACCAGCGGAAGCAGCATTTGGAGAGAGCTGCCAGATTTAATAAGCACCAAAACACGCCCAGCTAAGTCTGCTTGATTGTTCTTGGGAAACACACAAAAAAATTGTTTGTACAATAACATATTTCGGCGGGTTTGGCTGACTCCAGCCTTTCCTGCCTCCTCCTTTGTTTTCCGGATACATCAGCAGATGTCCATGAAAGTGCTAAATCTGCACCCTGCCTGACCTCTGCTATTGAGGAAGGTAAATCACTTCTGGCAGGAACCTTCCCAGAATATCTTCGGAAAGATACCACTGCTATTGTAAACAAATCTAATTAAAGATGATCTTAAGAGTTCCCCGTGCTAATGTTCTAATTAGCAACCTACAGCAGCGCAGTGCCTGACTGGGCTTCCACTTCAGGGCTGTCTCAGGAGATGAATAATTTGCTAAAGAGTTAATTTTAAGGCTTTTTGCTCCTTCTCTTGAGACGTTTTTGGGACAGAGACTAAATTAGAGGTTTGGCCAGCAAGCTGAGAAAGAAATACAATTGGAAACGTGACTCAGAGCTGGGCGGCTTGAAGTGTGTGTCTTGCACGAGTAGTTTTGATGGACCTCGAGGGCCCTTGTGGGCTGGTCCATAGCCCCTTGGGGACAAGAGGAACTTTACCTGAAGGAACATAAGGAGGGAGCAATGATCAAATCCAGAACCTCACAGCAGTGGATGTTGGATTTCTGCCTCGGTGAATCTTGATAGATGGATCTTCTGGTATTGCTGTGTTTCTGGAGTCATTCTTTTATCAGTCACGGTAACCGTTTGGCTAATGTGTCACCCACAATTAAAAAACCTGCTGGGATCTAAGGGTAGAGATATTTAATCACCTAAATAAGCATACTGCTTTCCTGGGGGAGTGTCTTCAGGTTCTTCAACACAGACCCAGGCAACAGGCAGCCTCACAAACTGGGTGCAGAGGCCCCGCAACTGGAGGCAGGAGAACAGCTGGGAGTGTGAGAAGACGGGGATTTATCTGGAGCTGGTCTCCAAAAGGCCTCCTCCTGAGTATCTTACAAGCTGGATATTTCAGCGTGTGTGACTACAGGTCGCAGAATGAGCTACACCGCAGCGGAACTTCACACGTGGGGATTGGGAGCGTGTTTGCTCGAGCGCTGGTAGAACATCCCAGGCAGGGAAAGGCTTCCTGTTGACTTTGATGGACCATTTTGGCACAGACTGTTTGCAGGATCAGCCCTTGGCCATCAGAAATGTAATACAATTATTTTATTAATTAAAAAAAAAAATGAAGCACTATCTAAATAGTGGCACATGCATACGAGCAAAGCAAACATTGTCAGACATATCAGGCTTTGTACTTCATCTTAAAACAACTCAGACAGGAAACTAATACCAACGCCCATTTCAACAGATGCCGTGTGCCAGGAAATCAATAGGACACACTTCCAAATAAAAGCCACATTCTGCATAAGAACTGAGTAATAAAGTCATGACTTAACACACAGTCCTTAGAAAACGCTGCTCGTCCTGGGGCAGAGGCTGCCTGCGAGGCTGAGCCCACAAGATGTTACAGGCTCTAGTGACGGGCAGGGGTTTCCAAAACGGAGGACTTCAGGTTTATTGCCCTCTTTCCTGCCCCGGGGTTGCTTAAATGCCTCCTAAAATCACCCTAGTCTTAGCACTACCCTGCAGTCACTGCTACGGTTTCCTTCCCTGTCGGCCGCTCCAGGGCCACCCCACTGCAGTGACATCTGGTCTTGGATCTGTCTGCCTGCTTGTGGGAGCTGGGATAATTTGGAGAGGGGCTGGGTGGCCCTGGCATAACGCACGCGCACCCAGGGCAGGGGGCAGTTCCGGATGCGTCCCAGTGTGCGCCCGCTTGTGTCCGGCACGCGCGGACACAGCCCGCAGGCTGGCAGCAAGCACTGCTGGTACAGCCGCCTTGTCAACCCCACCCTGAATGCAGAGACCCGTGGGGCTGGGGATTTGCTCCGAACGTCCCGGCTTTGCTTGCCTCGCTCCCGGCCGGCCTCGGCGCGTGCGGGGCTGTGCAGAACGTGGCAGCCCTGCGCTCGGAGCTGCTTGTGCTCGTGGGGACCAGCCGGGGCGCTGAGGGGGTCGTGTGGACGCGCTGCCGAGCGGGGAGCTGCGAGCAGCGCCCTGTTTCCCTGGGCCGCTTTTCAGGGAGGAGGGAGCGGAGGGAAGCACTTCCCAGACGGAGCGGGGCGTCTGCTTGGGCTTGGCTCTGGATCCCTGTTACGGAGTGGCCTAGACAGAGCAGAGATAAAATCAAGATCCTGCTTTTTTTTTTTAATTAGTGAGACTGGCCAAGTTTATTAGGATAAATATAAATGCGAGTTACATAACTGGCAGAAGAAGATCGTTCCCTGGATCCTGAGAAAAACGGCCACTCTGTCCGCGAGTGGCGCGTTAGGACAGCCGAGCACAAGGCCCACATGGCCTGTGGGCCGCCTGCGGCGTGTCAGAGCGCGTGCACACGCATGCACACGCGTGCACACACATGCACACACACCCCCAAATGAGTGCCTGCGCTCAGTGGATCTGCGCAACAATTAGCGCAGTTAATTAACGCGGTCTCGCAGGCCTGCGGGGCCTGTGTGGGCTGCTGAGCAGCATGGCCACAGCTCCGGACGGGACCCGCGTCCCTGACGTGTGCACAGGGCTCCGGCACTGCCCTCCTGCTGCATTCGGGAGTGCCGCAAGGTTTCCGCGGGCGCTACACAGTGCGTGAGCCCAGCGCGCTGCCCCGGGGCCTGGCTGCCCTTGAGGAGCTCGGGGCCTGCGCCGGCCTCGGCCGCCTCCGCCCTGCGTGCTGCGGGCGCCGCCTTGGTCAGCAAGCGGCTGCCGGGGGCCCTGCGTGACCACCCAGGCGGCTGAGGTCCCCCTCCGTGCACGTCGCTTTAGGAAAGGGCCTGGGGACCTGCCCCGCGCCGGCCCCGGGGACGGGCCCTGCCCCGCGGCTGTCTCCCCTTCCCGACGCCCTTGGCCGCGCGCGCTGGCTCACGCGGGACGAGCTCGATCTCCGGGTGGGCTGGGAGTGACGAGCATTTGCTTTTTCCCGTTTTTTAAGCAGCTGAGCGATATTCAGTTTTGGGTGGTGCTGTTTTTCTTCTGACAAATATTTTTGGAAGAAGATGCCTGTTCCTCAGGGTGGCCAAAGGGCTGGATTGCACAAGCTGATGAATCTCGGCAAGAGCAAGGACGGTAGGAGCAAAACAGCGGCCGCGGGCCGCGGCTGCGGGTCACACAGTCCCCAGCCCTGCCCAAGGGTCGTCCCGTGTTATCTTATCGGGAGCCGTCTGGAGGCTCCTCGGCAGTAAGAATTCCCTCTTATCTGGAAACTCAGAGACTTACTAAGTATTCATTACAGAAATACTGAGGTAGACGTTATTAGGGCCCGGTTGTGGACCCGCATGGAGGGATCATCCCAGCTCTGCTCTTGCGACGCCCTCGCGCCGCTCTCATTACGCTTCTCTTTCTGTCTGAGTTTAAACCAGCAGCACAGCATTTGAGCCAGTATTAACTGTGTGACTGAGCGGTAGAATTACCCACTTTAATGGTACAAATTGTAGTTAATGGGGAGGTGCTGGGGATTTGCACTGGGCATGAGCGTGCCTGAGGGGAGGACAAGCCCAACTCATCCCGTCCCCTTGCAAAGTGACTAGGAGGATGCTCCGACCTTGTACCATCTGCATGTGTCAGAAGATGATTTTTTAATGCTTCCTGTCACATACTAAAAGCCCAGGCCTTCCTGCTGCTGCTCCTCCGCTTGCGAGGAGATCCGGCGGGGCTGTGGATGTGCTGGGAATGCCGAAGGCGCTGGGGCTGCTCCCAGATAACACGGTCGGCACGAAGCAGACGGTCAAGGTCTGGGATGTCTCCGAGCGCTCTCCGGCCCACTGCGTTGCTCCCGGCTTCCCAGCGCAGCGCAGCGTCGCATGACCGCCCTGTGGTGCTGTTAATGCCTTTTATCAGGGAAAAGGGAAGTTTAGAAGCATGGCGCTAGGGAGCAGGGAGGAAGCACTTGTTCTGAACACCAGGTTTGACTGGGTTATTTTGCTGCCCTAAAGGCTCCGCTCTGTGCCTGCTGTGCCCAGCACGAGGCGCGGGCACATGGGGATCCTGCACGCATGCAGCGTTTTGTACGGGCAAAACTTGGCCCCTCTGCTGCGGGAGCCGGCCTCAGCAGCCGTGCTCGAGGCAGAGTATGTCCTCCTTGCAGGAGGAGTTCTGCCAGCCCCTGGCTCGCCACAGGGAAGGGGCTGCCGCACGCTCCTGCTTTGGTTTCCTTCCTCCCAGGAGCCTGATTGCGGCTGGGTTGTTAATCAGGAGCGAAGCCCCATCTCGGAGCCCCGTTTCCTGGCTGGGACAGGTCTGGTCACTCTTCTTCCTCTGAAGATCCTTAATTAGCTGATACCTTTTGTATCAAGTGAACAGGAATTTGTATCATCACAATTTTACCTTTGGGGCTGCATAATAACTTGCTGCTTGAGGTTTTGAGGTAGTTGTGGCAGAGGTGCTTGTACTGCTGCTCTGCGGGCTCGTGCTGTGCTGCACGAGCAGCGCTAGCGGAGTCGGGGAATGTCAAAAGACAATACAGTAGAGTTACATAGGTTGCTCCTGTTTGTATTTCCCGGTGAATTGTTGCTTTAAGGAAGAAGAAAAATCCTTAAAATAGATGTAACGAGATCCCTTGAATTTCTGTAATAAATACCAGATGTGCTTCCATGAAGAACTCAGTTTTTCCTGCTTGGTCACTGGTGCCCTTTTTCACTTGATGCAAGACCCTGCGGAGGACTTTGGCGAGGAAAGCAAGGGAAAGGCGTAGCTGCATTTAACCAGATACCTCCCTTGCGTTGCTGTCTGACAGCCGGGCATGGCCAGAGGGCATTAAAAAGAGACAAACCAGTGGCTGACACGGGGTGCTACCTGTGGGTACATGTGCCACATCAGGAGTGGCAGGCTGTATGGATCATAGATAAATGTGCCTCCAGGTCAGCTGAGTTACACTGCATGCACTGAACACGCGTGAAAGTATGTTTAGGATCAGAGAAAGGTCTCCTCCTGCACACCTGCTTTCCCCTTCCTTCTTTCTTGCAGTGTTTTTGACCTCCTGCTCACCAGGCTCCTGGTTTTTATCCCTGCTCTGAGCAGCCAGGTGGCTGCTTCAGGGCAGCTCCTCCTCCATAGCCATCCCGACCTTCTCGCTCCGGTATGTTCAGGCCGTTTGTGTTCAGCAGTTAAGCTCAGTAGAGCTGACTTGGAGAAACGGGGTGGGAACAGGTATGGGATGCAAAAACTGCCAACATAACATAACGTAACGTAACATAACGTAACGTAGCATAGCATAGCATAGCATAGCATAGCATAGCATAACATAAAACATACTAAATATATTGCTATATGTGTTGCCGTGTATTGATGGCAGCTGCTGTCCCCACTGACCCGTGGAGGTGGGACGAGTATCAGTGAGGATGGGACTTGGAGCATTGCCTTTGCTGTGCCTCTGTCCCGGGTTCTGGAGGACGCGGTGTCATGCTGCTCGCCCCAGCCAGACGCTGCGTTGGGGCCACGGAGTCCTGCCTGTGATGTGGCCGGCGCAGGGCGCAGCAGCCAGCGCTGTGCTTGCAGAGCCTCTGGTTCTTCTCGTGCAGATCCTCGAGCATCCCGGTCGTCAGTAAACAGGGAGACCCTGGGAATGGGACTGGGGCTGCTGGGAGGGCTGCACGTTGGCACAGGGCAGGGAGCGCTGCTGGCGGTGACTGTTGCAGTAGGAATGCTATGGGGAGAAGCACCTCTGTGGGGGTCAGTGCACACATGCAAACTGCATAGCGTCCGGTCCCCATCAAACACAAAGTACTTAGACTGCTTGCATGCAGCATGTGAAGAACTGAGCCTGGGTGTCCATGTCAAGGTATCCCTGTGTGCCAGGGGTGGGAATTTTCCAGAAGTTCTTTATTATCCTTTTCATAGAGGCTAAAAATAGTCTCCGCAGTTGCCCGTAATTTCCCAGCATACTCATTTTGAGCATATAACTTCCATATTCCTGTCTCTTCATTAAAAAAACGTATTCGCTTCATGTCTGAATGTAGCATTAGGTAACGTATGTCAGAGATGACTCAGGAACTTACTGGGAAAGTTTATTAGAACTGAATTAAAACCAGGGCAACTTTCTGACTGTGGAAAGATGCAATCTCTGAAGCATGGGTTGCTGTGGTGTGTGCTGGCAGCCCCAGCGCGCCGGTTGCGAGTGGAGGCCCCTAACTGTGGTTAGGGATTTATTTGGAAAATGTAACCTAGCAGGGACTTTTATAGGAAAAGCTCAAACGTTTATTGGTCTGACATCTGTCTTTAGGACCAGGCTTGGGATGGCCACAGTAGAAGTGGGTAAAGAATAACAAAATTACAGAGCTGCTAAGTTGACTTGTATTTCCCTATGCGGAACTTCTTTTAAGAGAGGGTTTTATTCCCTGCCTGAAAGCTGGAGAAAGTTTCCATATTCCCGTGTCACTCTCAGTGCTGCTTACTGTGCCAAATAGAGATGTTTCCAGCCTGTAGGAGGGAAAGTAAGTGAGGTCCCCCGGAGGAGAGCGGTGGCTGCATGGGCAGTGACGTGCTGCAGTGACACCGTTACCACCGCCGGCGTTTGGGAGGGCAGCGTGAGGCCCACGTGGGACGAAGAGCAGAAGCAGACACTTTCTTCAGGTCCTTTACCTCAGGGAGGAGCCGCTGCCGTTCTTGTGTGTTGGGCTGCAACCCGGACTCTGTTTTTGCGTTGCATGTGGGCAAGTACTGCGGCGCTGCACACACCTCAGTGCCGTGTCAGCACCCCCAAGGCCGCTCCTGCGCCCGCAGGGCCCTTCATCTGTGTTCAACGCCGGTCGTCTGGCAGCGTGGCCGTGCCACACGCAAGCTATCAGTTCCTCTGACGTGTGCAGAGCTGGAGCCTCTCCATGTCCTGCCCGTGAGGATGTCTCCAGCGAAAGAGCCAGCGGCCGGCGGCTGCGCTGGGGCCTGCAGGCCACGATTTCCTTGCGTGCAGGCGCTGCCGTGTGCGTCCCCATGTGTGGGTGCTTGTGTCCTGCCTCTCCTGCTGACTCCAGTACAGTCAACCCGTGCAGAGAAAACATAAGGTAGGAGGAGCCTTGGGGGTCAGTAGCACCACAGGCAGAGCCGTCCCCTGAATGAAGGGTTTCACCCTGTGGCCACAGTCCGTGGCTGCTTTGGCTCCCCACACACCTCTCCTCTTGCTTGCAGCAGTGTCGGCAGTAGTTAGATCTGTAAATATTTCCAACGTAAACCAGAGTTTACAGCTTGCCTGTAAAACCTCACTTAGGGTGGGAGCTTGGCATGTGAGAGCCTGTCCTGTTTACGTCTCTCTACGTATAGCCCGCTCTGTGATGAACTGTTCTCACTGTGCGACAAGTGCCTGGGTGCAGAAAGGGGAGGTGAATAATGCGCAGATTTTTTTTTTGCATTTTGACTAATAATTAAGAGTGAGCTACGGTTGCAATGTGTGATGAATATCAACGTGTCAGTTACTCAGTACGTGTTTGCATTTCATTAACTGCTTTCGCAACGTGAGGCTGACTCAAAGGCGAATCCCATTTTCAAATCATTATCAAAAAGGTGTTTTAGCAACTTGTCTCCAGACTCTCTCTCTTGACACGTCTAGTGCAATTACGAGGGCAGCATAGCTTATGACTTTTCTTTAAATAATTTGTTGGTAGGAACAATCTCCTACATGCACACCAGTTTATTCCAAGGTTAAGAGATGCGCAGTGAAGCAAGCGCTCTATCCTCCCTTCATCTCCGAGCTGGGTCAGCATGGTGCTCTGAAGACTTTCAGGATGGTTCTTATTTGCATTGTATTTATTTTGTGCCAAATTCTGTGACTAGAAATCCTATATGGTTGAGTTTCATGAATAATTTCTAGATATAACAATATGCATAGCTCACCTCATACCTTTTAGGGCAGGGATGTGACACAGTTTGCTGCATCCTTTCTGCTTTTTGCTCTTTTGAAATACAGTACTAGAAGACATGAAAGGGCAGAGTTGTGACACAGTTTGGGATCAGCAGAGTTTGTCATATGAATGTCAGCTCTTCTGAGAGCCACGTGGAGGGTTTGTCGGCTCCGTGATGGAAATTCAGAGTGTGAATACTGCTCCCATGTTTGACCACACTCACAGTAAAAGATTTTCTTAGGTTCCTGTGGAATTTGCCCCCCCCGGTTTCTGGAGGCCATCAGGTGTGTGCTTGGGTCTTGTTGATATTTGTGCTTTGACGGAGGGAGATAAATTAAAATGAATTGTGTTCATCTCTCCGTGTGCATTGGCATAATGAACCTTGGATAAGTGACACGTGCCTATACATGCATGTGTGTATAGGGGGTTGCACAGGCATATTTATATACATCCGTTGGCGATAGTTCAAGCGTGGTTTGAGTTCAGTGATTCAGAGAACATTTCTGTGCTTCTATATGAAATATTGCAATTACGTATTTATATTTGTATCATCCATGTTCTTAAACAGGCAGATTGAGAGAAGGGAAGCTTGTTTTTGTATTCTGCATGGACTAGTGCAAAGAACCTTCCCTTGCGCTGTGGGGGCGTTTGCAGGGGTGTCTGGTAGAAGATGGCTATGTTTTTCCTTCCTGTTGTTGGTGTTCTGTAGAGTTAAGTACAAGGACACGAGGCGAGAACAGAGATGCACAGGATAACATAAACACCATGGTTTGCAGTGTCACCATATAATTCCAAAGTGTTTCTTCCCCCATGTTTTTGCATGGAAGAGGCTTCAGAACTGCGAACTGTGCTGCTCTGGAACACTCTTTCTCAGACGGGCACTGCAACGTCCTTAATTTTGGCTTACCGGTGCTGTGCATATTTGGGCAGTGGGAGCTGAGGGTTTCTTTGCCGTGATGCCCCGGCTGGGAGCATTGCAGCCCAGCTGGGGCAGAAGAAGCCCAGAAGAAGGGTGAGCTGTGAAGCCAAAATATATCTCAGGAAAGCTCCAGCGAGCGGCTATGGGGCTGCCGGGCTCGGGAGACATTTGCCAGCCACTCCAAGTGCGCCAGGAGCAAGAGAAGCTTCCTGGGAGCGGCGGGCGCTGTTGCCGTGGCCTTGTACCTTAGATCAAAGACCGGTTGCAAGAAAGAAGAAGGGGGAAGAAGGGTTAGAACAATAAGTACATTTAATTTTAGCCTCACCGGGGTTTTGCATAAAGTCAACAGACTTTGCCGTGGTTGCGCTTGCCTCCAGCTTTTCTAAATAAACACACCGTAACTGAGCTGAAAAGTTAAGTAGTGCGGAAAATTGCAAAAAGTTAAATTTTAATATCCTGCAAGAATTTCAAGGCTTATTTTAGTGGCCAGGTGCTGGAATTAACTTTTAATGCTGTGCCGAAATATGCAGGGTGTTCAGGCAGGCGGCTCTGGGAGTTGCTATAGACTTTTCCTTGTCTCCCCCTGAGCAGCAATAGCCAAAGAGAAGAGCCCAGAGGGGCATGAGGGGGAGGTATCTTGGAGTCCGTATTGATCTCCTTGGATTTTGCCCCCAGGCGCATGGAGCGAGCTGGCCCCAAGCTTCTGAGCACCGCGCAGAGCTGCGGCTCGCGGCACTGCAAACTGGGACCCTTTCACACTGGCTAAATCCGGAGGATGCCAGGGAACATTCCCGAATGTGGAAAGCTCTGCGTATCTCACAACAAAGAGTGACGGGGTGGCTACGTCTATGAATATACATGAGCAGATCCGAGACTCTTATTATGCTGCTTTCCATTCTCTTTTTATTATTTTTGGAATTTGGTTGCTCTCTGATACAAGTTTCTAGGGAGACACAGGCACCTTGCAATGCCAAAAAATAAACCTGGATCCACTAAAGAGTCTGTATTTTGTTCTCAGGCTTTCCCTAGCCAGAAAAGAGGCCTGTTACTTTTCAGTTTTACAAAGTTGGGAGGTATGGATTTGACTTATGAACCAATTTCACATTTACTTTGTTAGAACTCTCTAGATATTAATAACGACTTAAAATAATCAAGGCTGCGCCTTAAAAATATCCCAACTGTAACGCAGAAGAAAAGTAAGAATTTTGCACGCTGTGGAAATGCTGGAGATGAAAATGGGGATTTGGAGATAACGCTCAGTGGATTTGACTGCTAAGAAGCCCTTTCACCAAGGAGGGGAAGTGATGGGCTGGGAATGAGCCAGGACAGGGAATTGCAGGTGAGGACGGGGCGGTCCTCAGGGTCTGCAGTTTCCGGAGGGACGAATGGGACCGTGATGTCCGTGTGGAAACCTGCCTCTACTTTACCGGGGCCAAGAATATTTGTTTTAAATGTATCAAAGCTCCGATGTTCTTCAGCGGAATTAACATGAAGCCAAAAGCTACAAAGGTTCCTTCCTCTCTCCGGTGCTGGTACAAATCAGGAATGAGCCCGGATGGAGGAGACGTGGGAGGAGAAGGGGCCTGGCAATCAGGTCTCGGCAATATGGGCTGCTCTGCGTCATGGACGCACATCACATCTCTGGCATGAGGACATTTTAGTTTAATAAATGCCACCCTTTCCCATGCGGGGTCACCCAGCGTCTCCCGTGCTCCTCGGTCCGGGCTTCCGAATGGTCCTGCCGTGTCTGGTCCCCAGGGCCTCCCCTTAAAGCAAGGTCTGTGTGCTGGTATCTCCATAAGAGGCACTGGATGCTTTTCTTGTATCGCATTTTCCTGTTGTTTCCCAAAGGAATTAATGCTCCTGTATCCAGAGGAGGTGCCGGGCTTGGGGTGTAATTCTTCTTGGGACGGCGCGCAGTGGTGCCCGAGGACACAGAAATTGGGCTACCTCTTGCTCCTCTCCGCACCAGGGAGTATCCCAGATTACAGGTGTTATAATGCAGGGTGACACTCTGCGACACCCAGGGCCCCTGTGAGTGAGTCCTGGTAAGTCCCTCAACCGCCAGCTCCATGCTCCGTGCCTGGGAATGTCACCCTTAGTGACAGCGCTGGAGCAGCGAGCTGGAGCAGTGCAAATGAGGCCTTCTCTCTTCCTGGGAATCTGCCTCCCGCCTTTATATAAAACGCAGGTCTGCAGCTTGCCAAGGCCTGCAGAAACCTGGTGCTCCTTTGTGTGCTGGATTAACGAGGCAGAGCTTGGCACGGATCATCCCTGCGAAAAAAGCGCGTTGTTTGGAAGCTGGGGAGGCCGCAGATTCATTCAGGTCGCCTCAAGGGCACAGCAGTTAAACATATATAGTAATGTGCTGTCATCATGCACCTAGGTAGCATATATGTTCTTCAGCAAATGGCAGCAGTTTTTAGGTATGTTTCAGGATTTAGCACTTTGCTGAAACTTTTAAAAAATTGTTTTGTATTTCTCCATATCTGAGGTGGGACTGCCACGTGTTAGTGGTATAGTGAGAGGTATTTGAGAAAAGTAAGCATACACAGAACGAGGGCTCTTCCCTTCTTCTTAAACCAGATTTTAAAGAAGTGACCCAAAATAGTTTTTCGCGTATGAGCAACGCTGATATTAAAGGTGGAGAACGAAGGCAGGGCATCTCTCTGGTGACAAGTGGGTGGCCTTGCCCAGCAAGAGGCAGAGGAAACCGAGCAGCGACTCTAGAGCCAAAACAGACATGGACATGATGCTGGTCTTGTCAGAAATTGTCCCCCAAATTGGGTCTGGATTGGACAGACTAATTTTCTATGGAGATTTGAAGGGGTAAAAGGTGAGAAAGAAGCCCAACCTGCACAGGGAAGCTCTCCCAGGGTCGGAGGATGTGCACAACGCTGCCTGTCCTGGAAACGGGCGGACAGAGAGCGTCTCTGACGTGGGGAGCGAGGAGGACGAGGCCGCCGAGGAGAGCGGCGAGGTGGTGTGCGCCAGGCGGGAAGGGCAGCAGGAAGGACGTGGATCCTGGCCTGCTTCGCTGCGCGCTTCCCAAGGCCATGGCCCGTGTCTCGGAGTCGCTGCGCACAGTGCCAATTGGGATGTAACTCGCCTTGTTTAATAGGTTTAAAAATATATATTTCCTTGATGCACTTTTCATTTTATTTTTAACTCTTAAGCAATTTATAAGTCTGCTAGTATTTCCCCCAGTTTTCCATCTGCTACTGTGATTAATATAAATTCTAGCTTTAGAACGGCAATCCAGAGCAGAAGAAATGGAAATGTTACCTATATTATTTGGCACATAGCAGTAGACATGAATAACTTAGGAATTTGCAGGGGAAAAGAGAAGCTATGTGTTTTTGGAGCCAAAATATGACTGGAAACCGGCCCTAGCAGACCGGCCCCTCTGTGGTGAGGGCTCTCGCCACGATTTGAAGGTCTAGATGTTTCGGAGGCATCAAAAGCCTGCTCAGAGCTCCCCCAAACACGGACGAGGTTGGTTCCGTAGTGCCTTCTCAGCCCTGAGGTAGGATCCTGTGTCGGAGGCTTCGTTTCTTCTCCTTCTCCATTCTGGAAGCACTGTGGCATAGTGGGAAGTTAAAAAGCGGCCCAGAGAGGAGGGGACCGAGTGCGGCCCGTGTCGCTGCGGTGGAGGGGAGCCGGGAGCTCCCGCTGTCGGCCCGCACAGGGTTCCTGTGGGGCCTGTCTGAGCAGCGCAGGAGGAGGAAGCAGAGAGCTGAAAGACACTGGTCCCTGCGGCGCCCGGGGCCATTTGAACTGGACAGGAGACATTTGTGACTCCTTTCGTTGATCCACAGGCAACAAAAATGTACAGGCTCCGATGCACTTTTTAGACAAGCCAGAGTTGCCCTCAAGCCAATTCATGTGTAGAGTGTGCCTGGTGTGATCCCTCCTGCCGCTCGAGGGCCGGACGTGGTGCCACAGGAACGGGAAAGCTCCTGCTCGCAAGTGTCTCCGGAAGGGAGGAGGCAGTGGGGAGCTCAGAGCAAGGGGCTCACGGGGCACCTCGCAGCGTGCCTGCCTCCTTGGAGATAAGGAGCTTAGAAAAGCCCCGGGGAAAATACCCCAAAGTACATTCAAGTGGTATGCGGAATGACGAGTGATAAGGAAGATGGGGAGTGTCTGTAAGAGGAGTCGAGGACAGATACGATCGCAGCCTACAAATACAGTCAACATGACAGCATAGTAGAGCCGAAAGAAGAGCATTCATTATCTGATGGGGAAAGAGCTTCCAGGAAGAGTGGCAATCCTGGCGGGAGCGGAAGTGGTGCTGCAGGAGTGGAGATGCTTGAGGGGGAGCATCTGTGGGACATGGCAGATGCATTTCCAAAGGGAGAAGGAGGAGATGGGTAGAGGCGGCCTTCCCTGCAGCGGATCAGTCCAAGATGTAGGTTTCCAGGAGGGAGCTCAGGGTGTGCATTGCCATCTCCCTGTGCGTCGGGGAGGGCTGGGGCTGCCGCTCCCGCACCCTGTGCCCTCCTGGTGCCATTGCTGCCAGCAGGCAGCAATGTCTGCTCGGCCCCTGCACCGCTGCCTGGCCCGGCAGGTGGCTAGCGTGTAGCCGGGCTGCTAAAGCAGACTGCGAGAGGCCAAAATCCGAAGCTGTGGCCATTTGGGAGCCGGAGAGCTCCTGGCTGCGCTCATGCCTTGCACCAGAGCCAGCTGCACTCCAGAGCCGACGGAGGCTCCATCGAGAGGGAAGCAGGTTGGGCCTCGGAGCAGAGACGCCAGGGAATGGGCATCGCCTCGCCAGTACCTGTCCCCGCGCCCTCCTTCTGCGTTGCGGCAGCGCAGCGCCAGGTCAGGGGCGGCTGTTCCTGCGCACGGATGGGCATGGCCTCGTGCTAGGCACTGCTCCCACCCTGGCAAACGCGCGGTCCAGATAAGCTTGTGTGCCGTGGCCTTTTAAAGCTGAAGCATGTGGGGCTGTTTAAATAAAATGAAATGGCATTTCAAGGTCTTGCTTTAAGAGAACTAGACCTGTGAAATGGCCCCTGTGCAGCTGAGTTCTGCAGCATAGCACAGCAGGCCCTGTTCTTCCCCCCAAGGAGAAGCAGTGTCACCTCCTCCTCCTCCTTCTCCTTGTGCGGCTCTGCACCAGGAGACGCAAGGCTGAGCCCTGCCCACCACTGCTCTGTGATTCACTGGGTCTGTCGGGGCCAGGGCCGGCATTTGGAGGGAATTTTTCAGAATTGCTCTGTCAACAGGAATTCACATAAAACAATTAGCACGACCGCAGCCATGTTGTCTTGGTTTGCTTGTGTCTGGTTGCCTCTGAACTCGAGCCCTCTGCGGTCCCTCATGTTTGTTTTCCCTCTCTCCACAGAATGCGATGAACTTGCCGCCTGACAAGGCCAGGTTGCTGCGGCAGTACGACAACGAGAAGAAGTGGGAACTCATCTGCGACCAGGTAAGGGACGGCAGCTGGGCCCTTCGTGCACCTCCTGCCAGAGCTGGTCCCCAGGCTGGGACAGCACCAGCATTCCATTGGCTTCAGGCATCCATTTCTTCAGCCTCATGCTCCGTTATCAGTAACACCTCATGGAACATGTAACTGTGCCACCCATTTCCTCTACAGCATGATACTTGCTTCCCACTTGGTTTCATTCTCACCTTGTTTTCCCTAAGTGATGAAACATTGCTTATTTTCTGTGGCATAGACCTGGGCAGAGTGACCTTAACCACCGCTGGGCAAGTGTCCGCGTTTGGTCTGTCCTGCTCAGATTTGGCTTTCCACATCACAAGCTGTTATCCCAGCTCGCACCAGCTGGGATTCCCTTCAGTGGAACATAAATAGTCATGGAACCCAAACTGCTGCTTCATCTCTAGAGGCTGATCAAGGACCATCAGCAGCGCCATAGGCTGCAACACCCTCTGTGTGTAACCTGTGCTGGGGAGCACCGGCCCGACAGAGCATATAGGAACAGGCTGCCTCTGCTGTGGCAAATGGGCAGACGTGACAGCATTTGGAGGAAGCAAAGAGTGCACAAGTGTGCTTGTGAGCCCACACCAAAATCAGGTCCTAGCATAAACTTCCAAAGTAATTGCTAAGGAAAATAACTGATCCAGGAGTGGAAGGGGGAGGATGTTTCTTTGAAATGTAAACACAGAGGGACCAGGCTGAGTGTTTGGCAGAAGGTGCAGTCATGCTATGAGGTCAGGAACATCATAATAAATAGGTTTGTGGGACTTTTCCTGTTTATCCATTACAGGAGTTGAGCCTGTGATGAAATCCAATTACCTTAAAGTAAACTTGAATGCAGAATTACCTACTTCTTTCCAGGAATTTCCTGTGCAGAAATCTTAAAGCATTGCAGTATTTAAAGTTTGAGAAACGATCCTGAGCAGATTGCTTAGTCCAGTGCGAATGTTTTTTCTTGGGGGATGTTAGTGGAGAACATGCACATTCGAGCGCGAGCTTTAAGGGGTGTGGTGAGTGCCCCGGCCCCCAGTGTGCACCAGCTCAGCCGCTGCAGCACAGCCTGACGGGCTCCCTCGTGCCCTCGAGCTCACCCAGCCCCTGCAACATGCGGCTGCTGATGGTTCACCTCAGCTCAACGGAGAGAGACGGGCACATGGAAATACGCAGCAAGGAAACAGTGCAGCTGTGGTTAACTGCACTTCTCAGTAGCTGCTTTCACACCATGCTGAGCCCATGCCGGCGTGAGGACACATCTGCTCCCCAGGGCTTGGAGAGGGCGGTGGAGGCAGTGGCAACCTGAGGCTGCTGTGACCGGCACTGCGGGCTCCAACCCAGCAGGGTGCCCACTGCCCTCACTGGGCTCCGGCCATGGCCGGGGACACGCCGGGGAGCCGAGGGCCAGCGGGACTGCTCCCATCACAGCCCCCGGCCACGCTGGCGTCCCCTGCGAGCGCCTGCCAGCCGCTGGAAGTGGAGCAGCGTGGAGCAGGTGTCTGTGAAAGCACCGTAGGGCAGCATATGGCATGTGAAATATTTATATCTGTCCACATAATTATGGCACATGGCTAAAAATACTTCCAGGAATAAATTTTGTACAGAATGGGTATTTTAATGTGGAAGCAGAATTTGAATGGCATAACACCGTTTTTCATCTTTTTTTTTCTGCTTATTGAAGGACAGAGGATGTAAATTAATGAAATAGCTTGAAGAAATTAACTCTTACTCTGCATTGTCCTGTGCTCAGTTGCAGCTTATGCTGCAAAAAGGAAAAGGTTCCAAGTAAAGAAATTGCTCTTAAATGATATTTTCAAAATTGCTTGTGAAGCAAGCCCTGGTGGTTTGTCTGAAATAATTTGAGAATTTGTTGCTGGGGCATTAGCATTTGGATGCTAGGGGCATGAATTAGGGTATCAGAGGGTTTGTTCACGAAAGGAACTCTTGATTTACAGACCTGGAGTTGACAGAAGTCAGGAGCTATTGATCTCATGCTTAATGTAATAATAATAATCTCGTATCTTCCTTGGGTAGGAAGATTACCCACATTATTGCTGGGCTGGGTTGGAGGACTCATCTGCTGAGAGCTATGAACTTTTTGAGCCTTCTCAGCTTTTCTGCTGCTCTTGTTAGTACTGCTCCTGACCTCTGGTTTAGCAAGCAAGGAGTCAATCTGTGGCAGGCAGGAAGAGCCAAAGCAGCATTGCTATTGCTGCTGCTGCTGCTAGTGTCTGTGGTGCCACAGGGCACCCGTGTGCCCTCAGCCCTGCTGCCCATTTGGGGATGTGCTGTGAGTGGCCAAGGCTCTAGCTGTGCTCCTGCAGGACAGAGGGGAGAGGAGAGCCCCAAGGAGCCTTCTGGGAGAGCCCTGGCCCTTCCCCTCAGCCCGGAGAGTGCTGGACAGGGCTCATTGGAGAAACACTCATCCCATGGGAGATGGCAGCCAGGAAGGGCCCGCAGGGTGGGTCAACCGGGCAAGTGAGCGCTGGGAATGAGCCAAGCTGAGGAGATGGCAGCGTTCCCGACAAAACGAGGGGATGGAGGAGATGGCAGTGTTCCTGCCATGACCAGGTCCCCTTTGAGGAAGGTTCCCTGCCTCCCTAGGGAGTTTGATGTGGTGGGTCTGGGGCATCCCTGAGGGTGGAGGGTGAGGGTGGGACCCTCTTAGGAAGTTCTTCCATGCCCTCTAATGGCAAACGGTGGCAGGGGGACGCAGACCCTCTCCCTGGGGCAGGTGGAGATTGTGGGGAGGAACAAGCTGAGAGGCCTAAGGGGAAGGGGAGGGTTGCTGGGAAGCCGTGTGATTTATGCTGGGACGCTGGGACGCTGGGTCCGTGCCATGCCCTGGGTCGTGCCAAGAACTGGCTGCGCTCAAGCAAGGCTGCATTTGGAGCATCAGTAGAGCTCCCTGTCTTGCTCCAGGGTTTTGGCTCGGGACTAGAAGGGCAGGTCTGTGAGTGCAGTTCCTTTCCGAGCCCAGATCCGCAGGTGGAGAGGTTGTACCTTATGAGCTGCTGCTTTCGGCTCTGGAAGTGAAGTCTGGCTGTGCTGAAAGCCAACAGTGCTCCCCAGGACCTCAGAATGTAAAATGGCCTCAGGAAAGTGGGGTTTATCTTGGTGTGTTTTCTTGGCGGAAGATCATGGTGAAGAGATACTCCAAGCACAGAAATCTGCTGTTTTGGGATTATACTGTCAAAAATAAACAGCATGCAGAATAGCCTAGGAAGGATAAGGTCCGAAACCACAGAGGAACCCTACAGAGCTGTGTTCACATATATTTGAAAATAAGAAAGGGCCTTTTCTTCTTGGAAGTTAAGTTAATCTACTCACGAGGTAGCTGACAAAGAGGAAGATCATCTCCAGCCTGTGCTTTCCCCATCTCGGGTTTGTAGACAGTCGGTCTCATGTGAGTCACACAGACCGCGCGGATAAGGGAGATTCCATCAGGATTTGTTAACTTTGTCATGTCTTAACAGTGCAGCTCGGGGCTTGCAGGAAGAGGAACTGATAGTGTGTGAGTTAGGATGATGCCAGCCGGATGTGTCTCCTGCTCAGTGAAACCTGGGGAGTTGAATGTGAATGTTAAATTGTGTGGTGAAAGTCCTCACCTCCCAGATGAAATGGTATTAAAGCCCGTGCCGAATACACTTACATTTTGATAGCAGATTTTGCCTGATGAGCAATTATGAATCACCAGAAGTGAATAGGGGGAGAAAACAGGAAAAAAACATGATGTTTAACCTGTTATTTACAGCAGCAAAGGAAAGCAAGCTGCATGGCAGTGGCTGCCTCTGTGGTGGCCACAGGACTGTGATACTGCACCTTTGCACCTGCTAACAAATGCAGGCTGCAAGGAGGAGGGAGCTGCGTTTTAGTGCCGGGACCTCGCTGCACAGCTAATGTGAGTCGGTTCGGGCAGCTCAGGGCCCTGTGGCTTTGCTGGAGCTGCAGGAGACCTGCCCGCTGCACCACAGCACCGCAACCGTGTCCCATCTCCATAGCCTTGGGGATGGCAAGGACATCCCCATGTTTCCTACAGGAAAAAGGGAAACCCTTTGGCACTGATTTCCCCCTTGGTGGGCAGCTGAGACGGAGCAGGTTGGTGGGCACGTGGGCATTGCTGGGAGATGCGAAGCGAGGCTGGAATATCATAATCTTGACAAAACAGCCCAAAGTAATACTGCTCAGCTGCATGGGCACTGCTTATAGTAAGAGGCAGTGTTTTTTTTTTTTGTTTTTAACAAGCTACCTGCAGAGATTATGATGCAATACATAACTACAGCCAGCTTTTGAGAAAGCAAGTGAAAACGTGTAATATCTGCCTGTTGGACCGCTAAATTTGCTGACTACCTTTGAACATTTCGTTTTGAAGGCTACAGATATGAAAACTGGCAGTTGGGAAAAGCTCATGTCATTCCAACCGATGATGCCTGATGATAAAGTAAGAGAAATATATCCCAAAGAATAAAGTAACTTCTCTAGAGGATTAGACTAAACACAGCAGAGCTCCAGCAGCGTTAGAGAACTCCCAAGAAGAAGACTAAATATTAAAGCTAATGTGGGATTTTGTCAAGCGCCAGGCTTGGTGTTGTCAGAATCGCTGATCCATCTGTCAGGCTGTACAGCTGGCTCTTGCTTTCCTTGCAAAACCAACTGTTTTTGTACCCAGCTACTTTGCAGATGTAAATGGCAATATTTGGACATGGTTACGCGATTGCACAGTGCAAACACTTGTACCTTAAGTTGTTTGCAGGGAAAGAGGTTGGTGTTCAAATGTAATATCCCTAGAGCTCATACCAAACCCTTGTGGTGGGGGAAAGTCGTTGTGGTCTCTGAGGCTCACATACCTCCCGCAAATGCTTTCCTGGCCTGTAATGCTCCAGATTTTTATTTACAGAATAGTTTTCTTTTTTTCTTTTTTCTTTTTTTTTGTCACTCTGTCCGTGTAAAGAACTGCTAAAACAAGTTAATGGATGTAAAGCATGCGCTTTTTTCTGCCCACTTAAGGTTGAGTCTGCAGCAAGTAAGAGGGCCATGGGTCTGAACAGGGTGTTGTAAAGAGTGCAGCTCCCCAGCTGGCAGGCCACGCATCACCTCAGTATTTCAGTGGGCTTATTTGGTTTGCTTTCTTTTCCTTTCCTTTTTCTTTCCAAAAGTCCCTACCAGAACATGTTGATGCCCCTGCCCTGTTGCCCGTTTGCCGGACTGTAGCCGAACATCATGCATGTCCCCAGAGCTGCCGGGAACACCATGCCCGGAACTGCTGGGAATGCCGCAGGAGCGCCGGGAATGCTGCGCAGCCGCCTCTCACTTCCCTCTTTCCCAACACGCTGGCAGCACCTCCCACCGGCAGCAATTTCCCTGCAATTAGGCAGTTCTGTGGGCAGCTGCAGACATGAAGGCAGAAGAGTCCGGTGAAGAGATGTTTTTCACAAAGCTCTGAGTTTCAGCCTTCAGTTCCCTCCCTGCGGCTGCACCGGGAGAAGGGGCTGCTCAGCCCAACCCCGCGTTGGCCCTTTGCCCCGTGGAGCACTTCTTGGTTACGGTCATGGGTGAGCAAATGCAGGCAGAGCCCCTGCCTCTCCCTTCTCAAACTCTGTTTATTTTCTGAAGCATGAGGAAAAGACAGTCCTGCTTGGGCAATGAGTTACTGCAATCTGAGGTCCTACATATGACTCAGTCCAGCACTTGCCCTCTGCCTGCACTGTCATTGGGTCATGGCAGTCACGGTTTCATGTCCGCTGCATCCAATTCCATCACTAGTGCCCTATGCACTAGTGCTTACATTGTGCCCAGTGTCTTCTGTGGTTCCCTGTCCCAGAGGATACTGCAGGGAGATGTTACTCTTGAACTTGGGAACAACTAGAGGGTCGAAGGAGTTAATTGGAGCAGCGGTGTAGAGGGACCCGGTCGGCCTCAGCGCCACTGCAGCAGAGTCCACCTGCGCTCCGAGACCAGCAGCTGCTGCAGAGACAGCTGCTTTAACCCAGGTATGCGGTACCCACAGGGAAGCTTGCACCAAAAGTGTGGTCATGTGAAGAAACCGATGTTTCCTAAGCTTCAGTAGGTGAAAAGAAAACACCAGATTTTGGAATTCTCGGTTTGGCCCTTGCATCTGTGTGAAGCTGTGGAAGAAAGAAATCCCGTTTTAAAAGAACAAAGAAATGTCTGTTATCTGTCTTGAAAAATTTTAGCCTGGGGTAGGGAACCCCAGGGTAGATTTTTCATTCTGGGGGACCACAGGGTAGATTTTTAGTTCATTTTTTTTTTCTTTCTTCCCACGATGAATTAGTTTTTTTGCAGAGAGCAGCAAGATAGTCACAGGGATAGCCTTTGGTATTGAGACAGTACATTCTGGTAACTGGGCAGTAATCTACTATTCGTTATGGAATAACTTTTAGATAATGTAGTCAAAATTGCATCCTGGCCTAATAAATGGAGGTTTCAAATATCAGCTACAAAATACAAAGCTGTAACATCAGGAGATAATTGCTATGAGATCTTTCCCTGAGGGAAGGGGCAGAATAGCTTAAAATTCCTCCAAGATTCAAATAGTAGCAGGACTTTTGCTAATGCTCTTAACAGGTCTGGACACAGCATATTCCTTTTAGAATAATTTGTGTTTTACAGCGTTTTTATAGAAGATATTTCAGGCTGGCTGTGCGACTGGTGAAAGAGCAAGCAGAAGCCAAGCAGCTCTCCTGTGCAGACCCCCCAGACTGTGTGTTTATCACTGACTTCCCTCTCTAGATCCCGAGCATGGCTGATCCTGAGCCCGGGATTAGAGATTTGCTGAGTGCCCCTCTGGAAGCTGCAGTCTCCCAGTGATTTAGGATTAGTCATTGGAAAACCTGCAGTGAGGGCCGAATCTCAAGCTGAGATGACAATTTGTTTGCTGTAAGCCAGATCTGTAGGTGAGGAGATAGGGAAACTTCTAGTCAAGGTGGAAGAAATATTAGAACAAGCTAAAGGAGCTGATTTCAGATGCTTAGGAAAGGCTGTACGTTAACACCTTTCCCCAAGTACAGCTGCATCCATGAGGACTCTCCGGAGCAGCCTGTATCCATGGGCCTTTGCTGGCTGCTCCAGCAGCTGCTGTAGCTGGCCCTGTACTGGCAGAGCAGAGAAACGAGGCTTGCAGGAACGAGATCCTCTGCATAGGTTAAGCCCAGCGCGGGGGAAACGTCCTCCTCCGTGCCGAGGCTTGTAGCAGCCTCTGCCGAGTGCAGGTGAACGGAGTCAGCACCCAGGGGCTGGCCCCTGCTCCCAAACCTGCTGTAACGTTGGCCTCCGGATCACCTTGTGGCTCGCTTCTCACGGGATGGAGGCCCGAGAGCTCTGCCGGCCCAGCAGAAACCCTGCGCAGCCGCTGAGAGCTGGGCTGGCTGTGGAGGCCGCGCGGCGGAGCAGGTCCTGCCGTGCATGGGCCAGCAGCGCCCTGCAGCTGCGCTGACGTTGCTCTGAATCACTGCCTCGCTTTGCGCTGGGGCTGTTTCTGTTTTTCAGAAAAAAGGACTGGCAGTGTTTCCAGCTCATCCATTCGGCGTCTCGCCTCAGTTACCGATGCACTGCCCATTCCCACGCATTAGCAGAAGAGGGGCAGGAGCTAATCCAGGGCCCGACGAACGCCTCAGTGCGCGAGTTTGCTGTTGATGCAGGCAGCAGGCTGTTGGTATAGCTGGGCAGTGTGTGCTTAATGCATATTTACATAGAATAAACAAGCCCGTCAGTGTCATGTGCCAGTGCCACCAGTGCTGGGGACATGACAGCACTGCGTGATGACGTGCTTAGTCTGGGAATTAAAGGGGAGCCTCTGCTGCAGGTGGAGAGCAGGCGGTCAAGGTGCGAGACCAGCTCCTCTTCCTCCTCGTGCAAGAAGCAGGGTTTGACAGCAGGGTGGTGGAACACAAGTGGTCTCATGCCTTGTTTCTTGCATCAGGGAGTCCTTGTGCTCGGGGAAGGACTCATTGGTACCAGCCATTTGGTCCTGCCATGCAATTTAGCATTGTGGGGTTAAAATACTGCTTGCAGGCTCTGTCATTCATTTTTTGAAAGCTGAACAGTAAAATAATGTAGCTTGTTCTATAACGGAGACCCTCCTTTCAGTGTATTCAGTGTTTTTAGGCTTGTCCCAAATGATAAAAAAGGTGTCTCGGCTTTTGTGGTGTTATTTTTCAATCATAGACACACATTCTCTCTTGTAACGTGTGTCTCTCCTATCAGTGCTCCTAACTAACAGGAACCCTGTTATTTCAGGTTTTATATGTGCAACTAAGCTTTAGAATTTTAATTGAATATGTAAAATACATCTTTATGCATCCTATATAAATATGCAACATTGCATAAAGTTAGAAGATACATAGATATATTTCATTTGCGTATATAATGCATATTTGCAGACTATATATGTGTAAGTATACACACATTCATCTATATTATTCTTGTATACTATGTAAATACATGTGTGTGTGTACACGTGTATAAGTACATATAAGTAAATGCAGAAAGTGTTTTGAAATAGCTGATATTTGTTCTTATGTTCTTTGCAGGAGAGATTTCAAGTGAAGAACCCGCCACATACCTACATCCAGAAATTAAAGGGCTATCTGGACCCTGCGGTGACCAGGAAGGTGAGCAGTGCCCTGCCGCCCCATGCATGTCACTGCTCCGCGCGTGGGCTCCTGCGCCCGGTGCCTGCAAAAGGCTCTAGGGAGGCTCTCTGAGAGGCAATGATCGCAGCGGGAAGCAGGGAGAAGTCTGAAAGAGCTCGCAGCTCAGTGAGCAAGAACAGATGTGGCAAAGAAAAGGAGCATCTGACAAATGGAACAAATGGTTTTAATAACTTCAGGTTCAATAACTGGTCTAACAGACTTGCACTGAGGTCTGCTCTAGGCCTTGCGCTGGCACTAATTCACCCGCTCACTCAGAATCTCATCAGGGTTCGCGAGGTCGTGAGGTAGACACAACCTGCAGTTCAGCTGCCTCGCAGGGCCTCGCTGGTGCTTCTTAGCACGGCTTTGTCTGAAGTTCCCCGCCAGTCACGCTGGGAGCGCTCAGGCATGTGCTGCTTGTCCTGGCACTGGCATCCCTTCCTCTCGAGGTAGCATGGGGAGGCGCTGGCGTCGCCTCTGTCCCTGCCCTACAGGTGCTTTGGTGGCTCTGAGGTGCCCAGCGAGCACTCTGAAGGCAGCTCTGCCCAGAGCGGGTGTGTGAGGCCAGGTACAGCGTCCCGCTGATGCGACACGGCCTGAGGCTCCCTGCCCACCGAGCTCTAGCGCCCAAGATTGCAGAGCAGCAGCAGGTTGACATCCCGGTTAGTCACAATTCCTGAGCCTGTGCTGTTTATCTACTCGGCATCGCAGCTCACACCCTGCGCCGACAGCTCCAAGAGCCATCAAGAGGAGGAGGAGGAGGAGGCCAGGGGAGCGCAGCAGTCCCTGCTCCCGGTGCCGCTCTGCTCAGGCTGCACAAGGCGGCTTTGTGATCTGGGCAGCCGGCCGAGCGCATCCCGACACGTGGCCGGGCAGTGTGGGGCTCAGCCTGGGAGGCGTGGGGCATCTGCGGCTTTCGCCCGCCCTCCCTTAGCGCGTGTCTTGGAGGCACCGGTAATGGCTTTGACAGGGCTCCTCTGTTGGGAGCTGTGAGGCTCAGGAGGAACCATTCTTCAAATTTGCCTGTAGCTGCTTATGGTTTTAGAAAGTGCTGAACAGGGGTCTTTGTGCTTTCCTCCTGGAGGATACCCGAAACGCGCTCCGGGTTTGGCTTTGCTCCATGCTCAGGCCATGGGCACACATTGAAGCCTTTCTTATCCGTGCACTGCCGCAAGGCACCCATGACAAATGGCAAAACCAAAGGAGCCTAAAAATAGCTGCACCGAGTTCCTCTCTTTTGTCGCATCCTTCATCACCGGCAACCTTTCCTCGGCCTGCGCTGCGGGTCAGAAAGATCCACAAATGCCTCCTGGATGCGGCTTGGCCTTGTGGGGAGGCCTCCCCTTATAGAACGGTCATGGTGCCTGCGACCGTGTCAGCTTCCTCACTGCGGACTCCCGGGATGGCCAGGAGGAGGTTGCTCCAAACAGGCTGTGCAATGTGAGGCCAGGACTGTCATCAGGGCTCAAAGGGCTCTTCCCTGGAAAACAGTGACTATTCATCCAAGCTGAATTTTCGAATAGGAAAGCTAAAGTGTTAAACTGTATATTTTTGTAAAGAATTGTAAAGAATTTGCAGTTTGGTGGCTTCTACAGTGCAGACAATCACGCAGCTGCCTCATTGCCTTCTGCATGGGCTGTGAAGAGTGGGCTGGTTGGGGATCCCAACCGTGCCTGGCAGCCCTGGGAACCTGTCACCGACTCCTGTCACACCTCCTGCCCCACGCTGCTGCCTTTGCCTCACGCTGCATCAGTATTTTACCTGCACTTCTAAAGAGGAAGGTTTTCTCTTGCTCGGAGCTGCATTGTGCAGACACTCTGGGGAACGACACGTTGTGTTTCCGTGCTCTGAGTGAACGAACTGAGATCCAGCAAAAATGCGTGTCTGACCTCAGCTAAACCAGCTACTTCAAAGTAGGAATTAACAGTGCTGTGTGCCTAGTGGGTTTTTACAATGAGATATCTATTTCAGTCTACAAACAGCTTTCTGAACTGAAGTTACAGCCTTACCTCGAGGAGGGCAGTAAGCTAGAGCTCCCAAAGAGCATGACAAAATCCTTGCAGAAACAAGGCAAGTGATGACTTTCATGGTGTGGAAATCCCACGCTTTCTTATCATCTGGAATTCAATAAATCCAGTGAATTAATGCAAATGATGGAATTATAAAATACTCCAATCACAAGAAGAATTCCCCCAAGGTGGTGTCTATCCACCACTGCTCTCATTACGCTTGTCCACAAACGACAATTTACCAGAACAGCTGCTCTGGAGTATCATATCCAAATGGATTCAGTGGAATTGGAGAGAACCTTTGCACTCCGGGAAGGAGCTGCTTTGGTCCACTTCCAAGTGCAGAGGGCATTAAATAGGAGGGAAGATGCCAGCGTTCTCCAGGCGGAGCAGCTCACAGAGGAGAAGTCGCTGGCTCCGGCGTCCGGCTGCGGCCGTGCACTGTGCTTCCTAGGGCACGCTGGGGGGTCTCTGCCATGCAGGGCCTTCCCGTGCAGTGACATGGGGCTCTCTCACCGTTTCATAGTGGTATTTTGCCAGGTAGCTCTTTCTACTCCTGTACAGTGGCAACAAGAAACACTGTCTGTCTTACAGATCTTTCCTGTACCGTGCTGCAACCCAGTGTTTTACTTCTTTCATCCCTCATGACCTCCTCTTAGCTTCCAATTTTGCCGAGATGATTTAGCACTTACAAGTCATTAAAGCATGCACATGGTAGCACTTGGTTATTGCGTTATTGACTTGCAGCCACAAGGTTGGTAATGACACATAAATTCTGGAAAATCTTTTGTTGTGAGTGTGAAGTCACAAAAGCAGCATTGCAGGACATAGCTGGGAGTCTGCTCTCAGCACTGTAATTCTCTACAAAGAGTTTGATGCTAAAGCTTGTATTGTGAAGAAGTGTATGTTTGTATACAGACTTTTAATTTTCTTAATCCTGGAAACTCAAAATATATCTTGGAACAGAAGTTATTTTTCTGAGTGTGCTTTTGTTGACTGTCTGACTATTGCTGTTGCATTCCTCATGATTTAGAGTGGTTTACCTTAACGTTTTATTTACTCAGTCTGCACTGTGTGAGATTTTGACATTTTCAATAGCATCACGTGAGTCTTAATGTCATTTTTGTTTGCTTGCTGAATTACAGAAATTCAGAAGACGAGTCCAAGAATCTACTCAAGTGCTCCGAGAACTGGAAATTTCCTTAAGAACAAATCACATCGGGTAAGGACTTTTGATGATCTCTGGTCTTAGATTTTTACATCTACTGCTGGATTGCTTTGAGAAATTTTCTCTTTGTATGTAAATAGTGACTCAACTTGACTGATCATTAAGGCCTGCAGGACTCGGTTGGGCTTTTGCTGGGCATCTGTAGAGAACCCAGCTTTCATCCTTCCATGTTAGGGCGGCCCATGTCTCCTGCAGGAAATTTCTGCCTCCTCTAGGGAAGGCGGAAGAGGAGGGAGAATCGCTGGGTCTAGAAAGGTAAATAGTATTGCTTCTGTAAATACATACATATAAAAACATGCTGTGCCAGTGCTTTAACATGGTGCAGCCTGGCTATAAATAATGTTACCTGTATTTTACTGTCATGAACTGGAAAACAACCTCTCAAATAGCAGGAGAAAAAGAAGCTCCAGAGATGATGGTTCAGGGATAGCCTGTCAGCTGCAAAGGTTTCCTTAATGTTTTTTCTCGTGATCTTAGCGTGTGTCCAGTTAAATTGCATCAATTTTACAGGCAGGTGTCCTTATTTCAAGGAAATAGAACCCTTTTAGAGGATGAATACAGCAGCAGTATTGCTCTTTGCCACTAGCGTGTGCCTCACTGGTGCTTAGAAAACCTCTGTGTGCTTGTGGGCAGCTCCGTGGGTCCCGGAGGAAGCTGGCCCTGTGTGGGGACCAGCTCTGTGTCCCCACACCACGCTCAGCACTGTCCTCTCAGGAGCACGCTGCAAGTTACTACCTAGCAAGCAGTAAATAATAGCGGATATTAATCATCCCAAGCACTCATGGCAAGGCTGGAAGAGATCAGGAAGACCTTCATGCAGCATCTGGGCTTTGGTGCACGTGTTCCTGGCCCGCGCTTCCTCAAGAAGCAGTTTGGGGAAGAACTGTTTCCGTGCGCAGATCCAGATGTGGAGGGCCAGAGCCCTTTGGTGCTGCCGGAGCTGTCGTGTCAGAGCGAGGAGCGGAGCTGGCCCGTCCTGCACCTGGTGAGAAGTGATGGTGGCGCTGGCCTCCCTGGCACGATGCTCACACGCCCACCACGCGCTTCTGCGCCTGCCCTGCTCCCCTCAGAGCAGCCCGAGGGTGCAGGTGCCACCATGGTGTCGCCTCCACGCTTCTCAAGAGCCACGGGATACGTCGGACGCACCACTTTGGAACGCTCTAGCCAGGAATGGAGCAAGCAGCAGCAGTGAGCGGCCTCTGCTGCCCGCTTCCACTCTGGTTTCCTGCTTGCCAAGCATGCAGTGTTCCCACTGGAGATGCGGTGCTCCATGGGATGCTCCGCAGGCTCACGATGACTGCAGACACATGCAGGGAGCTGCTGGGGTGCATCAGATAAATATGAGTGTCTCACAAAGCCCGTGTTTGTTTATTTTGCTCACTTGGATGAGAGGCATGTTTCAAAATAAATACTATAAAAATGCCAGGTCATTTATTTTAGTACGCAAGTAGCAAAAGATTTAAAGCCTGAAGACTGGAATAACTCACAGGTGATGCATTTGCACTCTGCTGAGAGTAAAAGACATGGGACTGCACGGCAGGGAAGGCCACAGCTCCCTGCCCCACTCCCTGCTTGTCCTGGGGACGTCCCTACACCTCTGCCCAGGCCTCTGCTCTGCGCACAGCTTGCACTCATGCTCAGCTCTAAGGGGGTTGCCAGAACATTTGGATAGCAGTAGGCTTTTCTGAATGGCAGATTATTTTGCATTTTACCAAACACGCCTGTCCTAAAAGGGAAGGGTCTCCAGGCGCCCGGCAGAGTCCCAGCCGCAGCACCCTGCAGTGCTTTGATGGCTCACGTTTTTTCTCTGATGTCTCGTGTTTTTTCCAACAGATGGGTCAGGGAGTTCTTGAACGAAGAAAACAAGGGCCTGGACGTTCTGGTGGAATATCTGTCATTTGCACAGTATGCAGTCACGTAAGTATGCCAGGACTTGTACTCCTTGGGCTTGCAAGGCAAACAAAATTCCTCCTGTCCATCCAGTCTGGGGGCAAGAGACAAGGTGGGATGCTCTGCTTTCCTTGCAGAGGAGTTGCCATGCCAGAAGCTGGATATGCTGTCATGCATATCCCTTAGAAGAAAACCAGAGAAGAGGGTAAATTTAGTCCGAAACTACTGGGCCACAATATAAAACTGTATGAAAAGAAGTGGTAGGTTAAAGATGCTGTTGTAGCTGGAAACTCGAGCTGAGTAGAGCTGGTATTTTATTTTTAGAAAAGATGCAATCACATGTATATATACCATTGCATAGAAACAAGAAAACAAGATTTTGGTGGTGTTGTTATAAAATTAATGAATGAAAATTATATGTTTAAGAAATGTTGCTAAGACTGGAAAAAAACTGTGCACAGCAGAAAGATGTGTTTGTATGAAGACTTTGTTCCTAAAATTATATGAGCGTATGCAAGTTAGCTTGCTGGGGTTTTTTGTCTCTAACGTGGTAAACATGAGTAATAACCTCAAAAATTGTAAGCAGAACAGCATTTTTTTGCTTGAAATAGCAGTACAAAAAGTCAGAAATCAAAGAAAATCTTTAACAATTACGGTAATATTTTACATATGCCTGGAGAGTAGCTTGAGCCAGCAAGCCAGTGTAAATGCTCAGTCCCATACTGACAGAGGCAGCTGAATTAGTGCTTGCACAATGTGTTGATTTATTAAAATAAAAGAGAGGCACCTTTAAGCATTCTCCTCCTTCCTACAAGGTAACAAATTGGCCACTGGGTTTATTTTATACAAAAGTGGAGTGATACATAAGTAGCTGGTTGAGCCTCCTGAAATTCCCTGCTTTTGTGCTGAGTTTCTGCCTTTGTCAAAACGTCCCAGGGGTGCCCTGAGCTGCAGCTGGAGGGAAGGGAGCCCGCACTGCTCTCTGCCTTTCTTGTTGCAGTCTTTTGGGACCCGGCAAACCTGCAGATGTTGAATGGGAAGTCCCACGAATGTCTTTCTGTGTAACTCTGCTTTGGAACTTCTGCTTCCTTCCAGTTTTGACTTTGAGAGTTTGGAGAACAATGTGGAAAACTCAATGGACAAGTCCAAACCTTGGAGCCGGTCTATCGAAGACCTGCACAGAGGAGGCAATTTACCCTCGCCGGTTGGCAACAGCATTTCCCGCTCTGGCCGACACTCTACCTTGCGGTAAGGCCCTTCCTTGGGGCAGCAGGTCTCTTACAAGCAGCAAGGAGGAGGAGAAGTGGGATGGGTTTCGAGTTGTGTTTTCTCACCTTCCTTCTTTGCAGTCTGGTATTCACACATATGGAAACCATGTCATTGCATTGACAACTTTGAGGGAGAAAGGAGTGCAAAGTTAGTAACAGAGAGCAGTGTTACACAGTAGTTGAGGGTGTTAAAAGGATAATACCACCTCCCTTTCTGAAGGTGAGGGGATTTAAGGGTACACAGCACATTGCCTCCCACTAGAATGTGGCTTGTGCAGGAGGAGCAGTCGCACTGCTCCAAGGAGTGTCTCATGGTTTCCATGAAGGCAGCCAGGCTGGAGCTCCAGCCTCGTGTTCCATCCAAACAGAGCTCTGCTAGCAGCACTTTCATTCCACGGTGTGAGGAGCAGGAATTGTTTTTTTAAAAAAAAAACTTCATTCTTCAAACCTGCTGTCAGTTATAGCCTCAGCCCAGGCTTTACTGTGAACTCTCTCTTTCCAAATACTAGAGTTTTTTTTCTTTTTTTTTTTTTAGTTTGTGAAACAGGCAGGATCACTTCCCAAGATTGAATGAGGTCAACTCTTCTCTAGGCCTTCACATTGTTTGGATACTTCCTTATCATTCTAAAACATACTAAGCACCATCTTTACACTACCAATACAGCAACTTGCAATTTTATATTACACCTTCTTACAGAGGTTCAGTTTTGGTTGGTCATTCAATGCTAGTGTTGGCTTTTAGTTCATGTGCAAGAAACATCAGTAAACAAATGCAGTCCATGTACAGCCTGACTTAGTTGTAGCAGATCTGATATCTAGACCATTTAACTCAAGGACATCAGAGAAAAAATGGACAGGAGGAAGCAGACCTGCAGATCTGGCAAAGAGAAGTAGGTGGAAGAGTGCAGCAAAATTGGCTGAGAATTTTTTTTTTAATATTGCAAAGACTTGGTGACTTTGGCTTTTGGTTTTCTTTGATCTTCAATTATTGTGACTCGTGGTAGAGTCTCGTGGTCAAGGAGGATGTCTGGTCCTGTTCTTTGTCTGTGGGAGGCAGGACTGTGTTTGCTCATGCCAGGAATGCACAAGTCAGGTATACGTTACATGTCTCACATTTTTTCTCTTCCCTTCCTTCCATCTTTCCTTCTTTTTCATGTATCCCCTTTCTTCCTTATCTTTTATTATTCCCATTTCAATGTGCATCCTTCTTTCCCCTCCCTCTTTCCCACACTCTTCTCCTGTCTCACTCTTCCCCTCTCTGCCTTCGTCCGCCCTTCTCGTGCCATCAGACTGGTTTCTCTGCCTGACCGCCTTCAGCCCAAACGCCGCCGGAGCTGCTTTGCACCCGGCTGCCTCTGGAGCGGCTTCCCCTTGCGCTCTGCCGAGGCGGCCTCGAGCCGGAGGATCCCGTAAGTGCAAGGAGTGAGACTGCGTGCGCAGGAGTGCTGCGCATGGGCCCGGCGCGCGCAGCACTCCCCATGCATTATAATGGGATGAACACGTGTCTCGGCACACGCCGCGAGGAGGCCCGGCCTCGCAAATGCGTGGTTGTCGCATTATAACTTAGAAGTGTAGTTTGTTTCCGTAGAGTGGGATTAGCAAAAAGAAAATAAATGAATTCGCTTGAAACAAGGTACTATTTTTCTATATCATATTATAAGCAGCATTTCTGGGTTTATAGCTAAGCTACAGAGTTTCAATCATTGTCTGTGCTGTCTCATCTCTTTTATTACGTTAGAAATATTGTGGTAGTTTTGGTCCAGAAAACTCCTCGGTTTGTGCCTAGATTTGTGGGGAGTTCGATGCCAGTGAGGACCTGGCACTAGGTGCCAAGTCCTGGCACTGGGTTTGGTTCCTCTTATTTAATGTGCATGCAGAGTTAGTAGAGGTTAGTAGATGGTGCAAGGCTTGTGCCTCCCCTCCTGAACCCTGCCGCTTGGCCACAGGGCTGCCTTTGTATCAGTGGAGTTTGGCCAACAATTGTCCCTCCGTTGCAGGGAAGGGAAAATATAGGGGAATTAGCTGCTGAAGCCTCCTTGCTTTGTGTCTCATCAAACAAAAAGCTTTCTGTTTTGAAATATGTGTGCTTTTTTTCAATGGATGAGGAATATGTCAATTAAAAAAAAAAGTAAAAGCAGATCAGAAGTTTTTAGGAGGTGGGTATTTATTTAATCAGTCGTGAAGAAGTGAAACGGAAGCTTTTCCTGCGAATAAGCTTAACCCCCATCAAGTAAGTGCATGGGATGGCATTCCTGCTCCCTGCTCTGGGACAGTGTGTCTGGGACCCACCGAGCTCCTCCCTATGGACGTTCCTCTTCCTTCAGTGCTAAAAGGACCTTTATAATGGAGAGAAAGAAAGAAGGAAAGAGTCTGACATTTTAGCAGGGTAATTTAAAGCCGAGGAGCTGGGCCCATCCCTCCTGTGCCGGAACATCTGGAAAGTGTGAGCGCGTTTGGCCTCGATCCCTTTCTGGTGGAGAACAGAAGGGCCTGGGGAGATTGCTGTGCCTGGAGGGCAAGTGCTCCGTTATTGCTCTGCCCGTAATAGTAGCTATAATGTCTGCTCATCCGTAAGAACCCGGAACCTCTGGGGCAGAGCAGGGGCTGGAGTGGCTGCAGCCCTGGTCTCCAGGCCTTTCCTGTCCGCCGTGCTGGGGAGGCTCTCGGTGTCTTCTCGGTGTGAAGCACACGCACGCAGGAAAGCCTTGGCGTTTCTGTTAGAGATGGGGAGGACGCTTCCCACAGCTGTAGTTTCTCCTGTTTCTGGTGCCGTGGAGCTGGGGCCTTCCCGTGGCTGCTGAGACTGTGGTGCCAGAGGCCGGGAAGGCCTGTGCCGAGCTGGACAGCAGGGCGGGATGGGCCTCTGCGGAGCCTCACGCTGCTTGTCAGGGAGGGAACGTTGCTTCTGCTTCAGAGTCCTGCTCTCTGCTCAGGTAAACATTATCTTACGTCCCGCTCCAATAGAAATTCCCTTTTGTCTGAGTCAAATGCTTCGGTTTTCCTGTGGATTGAGCTCAGTTAAACTTCGTTTCCTTCTCAAAACCTGCAGAGTGAATAATGAGAGCACAGTCCCGGCTACGGAGCCTGAATCCCTAAGGAGTGAAGGCCTCAGTGCTTCCTTGTAGCAGATCCCGCCGCCTGCATCTGCATCCCCTGCGCGGGAGGGGATGGGCAGAGCGTGCTCAGCTCCTCGCTTTCCTCTTCCCCCTTTCCCAGCAGCAAAGCAAGAGCCTCTGTTTTATGGATTGGAAATTCAGCTGCAAAGCAGCTACCCACGTGGGGCAGCCCCCAGCCCAGCACAAGCGTCTGACAGTAGGAAAATATTGTAAGCTGCAGGAACTTGCACATGGTCAGGTTTTCTGTTTCTTCTTCTTCTTTTTTTTTCAAAACTAAGGATTTATAGTTCTTCTTTAAAGGAGGGGCAAAGGACATAAAAGAGGAACCATCTGACTTTAATTACTAGAATAAATATACTCTCAGTGACATAATCTTTGACCTGCAGCAGAGAGGAAATCAAAACCAACAATTCATCCAGATGCTGAGCTCAGGCTAATGTTTAGTAACAAGAAATGAAATAAAAGCAAAGCAAAGGAAGATCATCCACCCTGGTTTGGCTCATGACTTATAAGGGGAGGCGTTAGAGCTACTGCCAGTCTGTCCTGCCTTTAGGAAGGAAATAAAGAACATCAGGAATTGCTGCAATTGCCACCAATATAGAAGAAGCACCATGATCTTAGTTGCAGTGTGCAGAATCCCTGTAAAACAGTACAACCCCCCTCATCCATTTTCAGCATTCACGTCTGCATGCAGAAATTTGCATTCGTTGCAGGGCGCCTGTGTGCATCTAGGGCAGAATCCCCTGCGTGCGGATGGTGTTGTCCCCACACCGGGGTTCTCCATCGCGTTTTTTGCGCTGATTTCTCAGGCTCATCACTGGCTCCTATTGAGGAGAGCCCGTGAGCTGGAGCGTGGGAGGGCGTTGGGACAGGACGGCTGCAGCAAGCACTGTGTCCCCACGGTGTTCTTCAAGGCCAGGGTTTGGGTGTCTGCAAAGCCACACCAGTAATTAGGAATGGATGGGACACTGGTCAGCCCATAGAGACTGCTTTCCAGGTAGGCTGTGGACAGGTGCCAGGCTGACATAATTTCCAGGAAGAGGGAGTGCAGCATACTCCATGGTCCTGCTGATTTGCAGAATATGCTTGATCTTGGTTTCTTGTTGCCCTAGCTCCCCAGGCAGAAACAAGCGCCAAGTTTTGCTTTTGTTTGTGTTCAGCTGTTAATTAGTTTTAAGAGTCTTGCTACCATTTGTTACAGCTGACAAAAGTCTATAGATGTCTAAAGGCATTCTGAAATTTAGCAAGTTGATGTATTAGACCCTGCAGAAGCTCTTTCTTTCACCTGCGGAATGATAGAGATCCTAGCTACTTTGCTTTAAAATTTGAAGGAAAATACTGTATCGAGTCTGTAGTAGTCTGAAACTGAGATGAGTCATGGTAGAAAAAGTCTCTGTATGGCTAGAAACAATTTTTAAATCTTTGTATTCTGTGTATTTCCTATTTAGTGACACTGAGCACTGGTGGCAGAGGTGGGCAGTTATGGTGAGCTCCAGGACCGCTGCACGCGTCCCGAGAGGAGCTGCTGCACGGAGAGGGGCTGTGCTGGGTGCGTGGTTCCAGCCACTTCCCCAGCTCATCACTAATCTTTCTTCTTATTCATAGTAATTAATACTAATCACTGTGATTTTGAAAGCTGTGTTTTTTTAAGAACCAAGCAAGTAGCACAAACTAGACACGTCACTGCACATAACATCAGCAATGAATGGGGTGCTTCCCTACATGTGCTCAGCAAATATCAAGGACAGAAGTGGAGGCAAACAGCCACCCTTCTGCCCTCTATATGTGGCCTAACAGGCAAAGTGGAATCTGTGTATGTTATTTAGAAACAAATACACCGAGCTATCACAACTGCTTCTTTTAGAGCTTCACAAATAGCATTTGTGAAAGAAAAAGACTGCCTTTGGGCAGGATCAGACATTTGCAAGCTACCAAATTAGGCCATTAAAGAAACATTCCTAGTTCATCGTGACACAAAGTAGAGCAGTTTAGCTCAAACTAGGGAGGATGTGCTTCATTTGGTCGGAAAAGAGGCGATGACATGCGGCTTCGATTGGGTTGGCCATATGGTTCTTCTTTGTACTATTTAACAGCTATAATTTAAAAATAATATGTCTATAAGACAGACCATTTGTGGTAAAACCAAAGCGTTATCTAACATCTCCTCTGACTGTGGCTCTCAGCAGATGCTTGATGTAGGCACGTCAGAGCAGGGCAGGTGCAGAGCCTTCTGCTGGCACATGTGCCGCTTCCCGCAGCCTGAGGAGCCGCTCGTGCAGCCGAGGATGGGAGCTCGTGCTCGGCAGCCCCTGAGGGACTTTCCCCGGTGTCTCTGCAGGAGCCTGCGGTGCCGGTGCTGGCGTTTGGCACCACGGCCTTCCCGGTGCTGAGCTCGGCTCTGTGGGGCTCCCTGAGAAGGACTGTTGAAATGGCCAGCTTTTCTTTGGGCCTCCCAGCTGATGACTTTGGATTGCTGTGTCTGGATCGCTGTGTTTGGATCGCTGTGTGTGGGCAGGGACGGCAGCTCGTTTCCCTCCGTCCCTCTGTGCCACTCGGGTCTGCACACCTTGCCACGCTGGTTCTCTTTCCTTGGTTCTCTTTTCTTGGCTGCAAAGTCTCAGCCTGCTTCCTTTCTGCCGTCTATTGTGTTCCTTGTCCCTCCTCCCCTCCCTGCTTGGGAATATGCTCACAGTTGGACTGAGGCATCACTGGCTGCCAGTATTGATTAATGTTAAATCGTGGCTAGGAACAGTAACTACAACCCTGGTTCCGTAATCCAGAACCTTTTCCCACTGCAATGGTTTCACATATTAGATGAGAGAAGCGGAGCTGCCCGTGCTTGCTGCACAAGTGTCACAGGTGGCACTGGGAGGTGGGATGCTGCTGTGGGTGTCTGAAGAAGCCCTGTGTTTACTGTATTGCTGTATGGGTCAGCTTTCCTCTGTGAACTCCTTGTTCCTCCCACCACGGAGCTGCTCCTTGGGCAGTTTGGCACATCCTGAAGCTCTTAATGGCACTTGCACTGTGCTGCTTTGCTTCCTTTCTTCCTGAATGCATTTTTGCACTTTCCTCCTGCTTTATTGAGGTCAGAATATTGGAGTGTGAAGAAAAGCAGATGTCCCAGGTGGGGGTCTCTGCATAGGGAGGGACTGGTGTTATGCTGGTTGCTCGTCCCACTGCTCACTCCATAAATGAGGATCATCCCTGGAGGTCGACTCCTCTGAAACGCAGCCTCTGCTTAATGTGCCAAGGAAATGGCAGATTTAAAGATTTCTCTTTATATTTGTTCTGTGCAATTATTTAATTAATTTTAGATGGTTTCACCAGTTAGGGGATGTAATTAAAATAATTAATGCCACCGTTTTGAGGAAAGTTCCCAAAGGCTGAATTTTCCTAAAATAATTTGAAGGGCTTTCAGAAAGCTCAGCCCTGGAGAAGAGAGGCCTTCTTTGATGCTGAGATATGCACTGCCACAGAAAGCAACACATTTGCTGTTAGGTTCATTTCATTAAAAGCCTGCGCCGTTGCTCATACAGAATAATGCAAACCAGCGTAATTTACCAGGAAAAAGTCCCCTGTCCTGCCTGGGTGAATCCCTCTGCTGCTGCCATGTTGCAGGGCAGATGCGGGCGCGTGGGCAGCTCCGCAGACCCCGTGGTAGCACGGGGACAGGCTCCCCTCTCTGCAGAGCTGCAAGAGTGCTGTGTGCTTTCACCAAATGCAGAAATATTCCTGTTGCTTTATTCTTGCCACCGAACAGTAGTCCTGTGATTGATGAGACTTGTTTTTTGTTTGCAGGTATAATACCTTGCCAAGCCGAAGAACACTAAAAAACTCCAGATTAGTGAGTAAAAAAGACGACGTTCATGTCTGCATCATGTGTTTACGTGCCATAATGAATTACCAGGTACTTCCACTTTAGTTCTTTGGGACCAATAACTATTTCATTGCTTGCAGTGGGAGGGAAAGCTTAGCTGTGAATCGCAGTACTGATGTGGAGGTTTAAATCCTTATTCATTCTTAGATAGCATCACTGGGAAGCCACATAACACAGCCCTTAACTGCAGAGGATGCAGCTCACCTTGTGCATATGGGAAGCCCCAGAGAAATGACAGCAGCACCTGCACACAGGGCCATGTGCTGTTTGCAGTGACAGGCGCAGTCTGCCCTCACTCATTGGAAATGCATCTACACAACAGAAATTATAGTTGGTCTCAGAATTTAGCACTAACAGGGGAGATATAGTGAGAATATTAGAAAATACAAGATTTTGTTGTGTGATAAATTTATTGCAAGGCAATATAGTAACTGCAAGTCAGAGAAAAAATTAAAGTTAATCTTATTTTAATGAGCTTCTTTCATCTTCAGTGGTAAGCCATAATTATACGGCATGCCCAGGTAGCTTCAGATACTTTGGATTTTCTTATAAACCAGTAACTGCTAAGAGTTACGTGCTTCAAAGCAAGTCTATGACGAACACCTTGATTATTAGCCTGTGAGGTGTCCTGACACCCCTGCACATTGTGCACCCTGCTCTTGGTGGTACCAGCTCCCCAGGAATCTTTGTATTTCTTATCTTTAATGGGAAGGATGCAAACAATGATCCCATGGTAATAACCAGTTTGCTATTTTCCAAAGCAGGTTTTTTTTTTATGTTTGGAGAACAAATCCGGAGTCTTTCTGCAATTGCTGCATTCAGCAGTCATTCCACTGCAGCGTGCACATTAGGAGACAGGAGATTTTTGGCAGCTGACTTACAAATTCCTCTTTAGAGAGCAAATGACACACTTGGTTGTCAGAGTGAAAACAGGGGGAGGACGGGCAGGGAGGTCGGTCCTCGTGTGGGAGCAGGTTCTAGGGCTCCTCGGGGGCTCTTGGGTCTTAGGGGGCAGCTGAGGCCTCCAGGCCCTGCGCAGGGTGCCTGCTCTGCCCTGTGTTACATGGAGATGTGCTGATGGATTCTGTAAACCTGGCAGCGTTTTGCTTGGCTTGCAGCAGCGCGGAAGACTGCCAGATCTGATCAGAGATACGTAACTTGTTGGATTTAAAAATAATATTTTAAGTTTCAAAGCTGAAACAATATTTTCCTCTTTACTTTGCAGTATGGATTCAATATGGTCATGTCACATCCACATGCTGTTAATGAAATTGCACTAAGTTTGAACAACAAGAATCCCAGGTAGGATATACTTGCTCTTAAAGTAAAGAATGTAGTGTCACTGATTTTCACAGGTATATTTATACACAGACGTAGCAAAAATTTGGCCTCTTTCCTGAATCAACTTATATCTGTAGTATGGTGCAGACAGACAAGTGCTTGCAGTCTAGTTCCCTTGCTTTCAGAAGCTACTGACTCTTTCAATAAAAGTGTGCCACTTACTTAAGCACTGCAGCTCTATTGCCATGCAAGAGGAGACGCTGCTGATAACCAGCAATTTAGCACATGATTTCTCCTGAGGAGCAGGAAAGCCTTTCTGCTAGATTCTCTCTGGGCTCCCCAGGTTGTAAATCCCTCGGGGGAGGATGTAGATGCTGCTCTGTCTTGCGGAGCCCCCGGCTCCGCAGTGCTTTCTAGCAGAGAGCAGCATTTGGAGCCCTGCAGCCACGCTCAGCCGGAGCTGTCCCGCATGTGTGACAGGAGCAAACCTGGAAGCAGATGTTTGAAAGGCCAGGTGGAGACAGGGCATGCGGGAAGGCCACACAGCCGCGGCGCTGCAGCCTGCGTGTGCGTCACCGAGACGCTGCCCTGGGGAAGTCGGTATGTCCTTGCCTGCCTTTACTCAGGGTTAAAACAGAAGCCTGGACATGGGATAAAGCAGAAGGACATGGGAACACTACTGTGTTTGTCACATATGGTGTCCCATGCCTGGAAATCAGACATGGAAAAATCAGATGACTAAGAGCCTAAACTCTTATCTTTCAAATACATTTTTCTGTCTTTTTCTGGATATGGAAAATGCTTTGAGAAGTGGCTAAAATAATCTAAAGGTAAAAATTTATGTTGCTGCTGTTCAAATCCCTTTTTTTGTTTTAGTCCCTTCATGATTTTTGAGAGCTTAGGGTTGGCTGGACTCTGTGGACAGGGAAGCAGCAGCCCTGGGAGGTGCTGCAGTGCTGGGCAAAGCACCAGGGCACCTTGGGGACACTGGGGCACCAACGAAAGCTCTGCCCCTTCTGCTTGTGCCAGAGTGGTACCACCAACACGGCAGTGCTGGTCCTGTCCTGTCCTGGCCGCAGCATGTGGCGCACAATCCACAGCAAAAGCTCCTTGAACTTGTCTGAAAGAGTGTGGATTTTCTTCTTATGGCAGGAAAAAAAAGTGACGAGTAAGAACTGAATGTGACCCATTAAAAATTTCCTGGGAGAGTGAACATTTTACTTGGTTTCCAAAGGTAACATTGGTACTGAGAAAGCCTGAAGGTATCTCTTTTTGTGTAACATCTGGTTTGAGTAAGCCCTTGAGCATGGGACTAATTGTGTGTGTGTGTGTGCATGGTCTTAATGTATGCTAGTAGTTCATCAGGCCGAGCAGTCCTGCTGGTGCCTCTGCTGCGTGCGGACCCGCAAGGGCAGGTTGGCCCCCACTTCTGTTCGTGTGACCCATCTGCCTGCACGGAGCTTCCCCCCTGGCAAGCTGTTGTGTTCTCTCCCTCATTAATGTGCCTGTGCTGGTGTTGCAGGCAACCACTTTTTGCCCAGATTTCTTGCTCAGGAGGGGAAAGACGTGCGAAAGCATCCTATATTCGGTTCAGAGAACTGCTTCTGATTTTTTGGGGGGCTATGAATAATGTAAATTATCATAGGAAATAATTCAGATTCCTATCAGGAAAAGTGCAGATCTGTATTAAAAGCTCAGTCATTAGAGGGAACTCAGAGGAAATGGGCTGCTTGTGGTGAGAGTGGCTGACTAACGGTTAGTGTGTCGTGATGGGGGTTTGTAATCCCCCCTTTTACACTTTGCATAAGGGAATTCTGCTGGAGTATGACCTGGAGGAAGCTGGCACAATCTGCCCTTGCCAGATTTACGTAACCGACGCCAATCTGCCTGCATTTCCATACATGCATTTTGTAATTGAGATTTTTGCATGGTTTGCTAAGCATTAAAATGGTGAAAAGTTGCCCAGACAAGAGCATGATCTTGGGAGAGCCAAACTAGCCTGGCTTTGAAGACGCTCAGCACCGCAGGTCCTGCGGGGCCGTGCCGTGCTGGCAGCGCACGAGGAGGACACCGGCTGCAAAGAGCTCCCCACAGCGGCTCCCGACCGTGCCCCTTGCTGATACTCGCGTGTGCTTCCTCCGCAGGACCAAAGCCCTTGTCCTGGAGCTGCTGGCTGCGGTTTGCCTGGTCCGAGGAGGGCACGAGATCATCCTCTCGGCGTTCGATAACTTCAAGGAGGTTCGTTGCTTTGCTTCGTTGGAATTTAAGGAGCCTTTCTGCTCTTCTCTAAAGTGTGGCTGGCTGCAGCTTTCTCATCCAGCTAAATTTTGTGAACTGAGGAGACAGGGTTTCCATGAACTACTTGCAGCTGCAAGGAAGCAGATGGTCCTTCCAGGATCTGATTAAATGGTAATTTATCTGGGGATGAGCCTTTGGGAAGGTGTTCTCTCCTGCTAATACTGTGGTCAATGTGATAATTAGTTTGTGGTGTTAAGAGGGGGAGAAGCAGGCTTGGATGATGGTATGAGGTTGGGGGGGACTTCAGCAGCTCTTATGTCACCTCTCTGGGCAGGAATGGGTCCTGACCAGGTGGCTCCAGGCTGTGAATCATCCCCTTTCCGCTGTGTTGGTCATGCAGTCTCTCTTGAGTGGAAAATTGAGATTTTGGGGGAGGGGGGGACTTTCAGTGGTTCTTCTGTTTCTAGATGCTTTTCTGTATTCTCAGGGGAAGAAACAGGAGTCTGGCTTGGATCTGCCACTTTCCAGACCACAAGCTCTTGGCCCTTTTGTTTACTGTTAGGTGGATATTTGTCAGCAGATTACGGAATCAGGTCTCTGTGATAAAACATGGACTAAGCTGAAGTTAATATGGGTTTTCCTAGGTCAGAGCTCTGTGTCCTATACTCCAGATATTGCCTGGTTAACAGGGTCTGTGGACTTTGTGTGAGTGTTTAGAAATACTAGTGTGGGAATGAAGTCCTGGAAAGCTGCTCTTCTGGTTTGTTTTGAATATGGCAGAGGTGTGTGGCTGCATCATCAAAGAAGAGCATCTAGTCTTGCCAGGTCTAGAACCATTCAGCTTCATGAGTCCCAGGGCAATGGCGTAAACACATAGCTCGTTTTCCTCGATGCCACGTCAGGATAAGTGGGTTAATGCAGATGGTTGGCAAGCCAAGCTGTTAACTTTTCTGCTTTTTGTGTTTTGGGAATTCTCTGTGATGAAGAGATATGAATCTCCCTGATTTACATCCGCTATAAATATCTGTATGCAGCTCCTGACACCCCAGCCGGGCTCCATGCAGGATCAGGTTGGGCTCAGAGGGGACAGGACCTGCAGCCCTGTAGTGCGGAGCTGTGGTGAGACGCTTCTGTTTCCTCCTCTCCTTTATTCCTTAGCAGCAGTGGGAAATTCCCCGTGTCCCGTCCCTGGTTGCACCAGGGAGAGTAGACGTGCTTGCAAAAGGGTTTGTTTGGAAGAGCCAGCAGTAATGTCTGAGTTCTTTCAATGGGAAAAAACACCATGTTCATGCTAAGTGCAATATTATTGCTCCAGTTTTAAGTGCTCTGTGGCTTGTTACTACATTGTAATAGAAAAAATGTGGCTCATTAGTGAGGACACTAATAGGGATTACGGATGATTTTGGCAGGTGACTACAATAAAAACGTCACTCGTAGCAGTCCATAAAGGCAGCTAAATAAAACTCCGCTTATGGCCTGAGGAAGCGCAAGGTCCCATTTACCACTTTTTCTGCCTAACCTCTCTGGGAAGGGCTTTGCCCCCTGCTTGCCTTTCAAGTCCTCTCTTTCCTCTTGTGCCAAAATTTAAAATATGCACGCAGCACAGTGGCTTTGTCGCCCGTAACTGATTATGTTTTCGCTGCTGGTTTCTGGTTTTTGCAGCACTTTCTACCGGTGTGCGCGGGGCCGGCAATGGCAGTGTCTCGAGCGCAGCGGGAGGCGTGCAACTCCATCGCCCAAGCTGCTCGCGCGCATGTTCGGGTGGATCTGGCTTGTCGGAGCACATCCCTGCTGCTCTGTCTCCTTGCCAGCAAATAACTTCAAAAGAAACCCCAACTACAGGCTAACATGCTGTAATGAAGTCAGCAGGGAAAACAGGGTATTTCAGACCAAATTCTGCTTGCATTTATATCAGGATGAACATGAAGTATTTGATGAGGCTTTGAGCTTTACCCTTATGCAAACGAGAATGGAATTTGGTTCTCAGGCTTTGACTGCGCGGGAGAGTCGCGGCGGATCTGCATCTGCTCGGCAATTCTGATCAAAAATGACTTTTTGCTTGAAAATGCTTTTAAAGGTCAATTCTGCTCTGGCTGGGGTCAGCACGTCCAAATGGAGGATGTTTCTGTTCTTAAGCTGTCTGTCAAAAATTATTCTTGTCCTCCTGTTTCTTGTGCAGTGCCTGACTTGTGCATGGGCACAAGAGGGGCACTTCTTGGCCACTAGCTCTGTATCCCAGGTGCCTAGGGGGAACACGGTAGGGCTGAAGCTCTACCAGCCTCTGCTCCACCGAGGGGACCAGGAATGTTTTTTTTCTTTTCAAGCAATTCTTTCCTCACCTTGCTGAAGATGACATAAAAATGATGGGTTTTGAGTGTATTTCAAAGCACTAAACCAACAGGCTCAGAAGCAACATCAGAAATCTACACTGAGCTCTTAGCTAATCTCTATTTAAAATCCAGGAGAATTTGGTAATGGCTAAATATCTCCAAGGAAGGACCTGAAGATTCTATTGGGCTCAAATTTGGGCTCAGTGTGCATAAGGGGAGAATTAACATAGATCCAAACTGAGGAGGTGAAAAGATTGCCGGGATCTGCCGTGGGCTGAAATGCTACCCAGAAAAGGTCCCCGCTTTCTGCTGGAAGCTCCGAGGGGACAAGCATCCAGCGCAGCCATGAGTTGCTTGTTGTTTAAACACAGCCAAGCAAGGAGCTCGGCAAGGCTGGTGCGTGCCAGTGTGTTTTGCTGGGAATTAAATTTAATGTTTAGAAATAAAAATAGAAGTAAGCTGCTTTTCCTCCAATGAATCACATCTTTCAAGAGAGCACCTCGTCTAGCTCCAAGGCAAGGACAGACCAGGAGGAAGAGCAAAAGCTGCCCAGGAAGTGTTTTTTTCACCCAGCTTAACTCAGAGTCATGCCTCGCTGTGTCACTAGCGAGGGACAGCACCAAGAACAGCTTTCCAGTGCTGCACTTACAGTCTGTCTGATAACTCTGTACAGGAAAGAACTGTTTGCAAGCGCAAGAAAAAAATCAATAGATTTGCTGCCTTCTACTAGAGCAGTAATTTGAGAGTGCCTTAACCCTGCTGGTAGAGAAGTAAACGGTATTTTAACGTAGCAAACATGGCATACCTGCTTATTTAACCAAGGACTGTGGGAACATTGCTGTCTTGTCCCTGAGCACAGCGCGGAGGGCGGCAGGGACAAGGTGGCCCTGTGGAGCGCCGATCGCTGCCACCCGGGACCGGCCCACTCAGCAGCGGTGAAGGTGCTGCAGGAGGAGGAAGCGGCTTAAAATAACCTCTGGGCAACTCATGATCCGATGATCATTATAACAGTTGCACCAGCAGAAAATTTCCTATATTGCAAAGCCTTTGCTAACTTTTACATATTTTGGATTTAGTCGTTAAAATAATTATTTTTCCTGACTTGAGCTCTCTGCCTTTGCCGTCTCGGTCAATGCGTACCTCCAGGGTAAGTGCAACCAAAACGATTGCAGGCATTTTCTGCATGGTCTCTGAGAGCATCAGCCTTTAGCTGCTTCAACGCACAAGATGCATTTTGCAGGTTGGCAAGGTGATGTCTCTTAATGCCTTTTCTTTGAACACATGTTTCTAGCTCAAGGCTGTCACCCTCCTTCCTGTCCTTTGAGTGAATAAAGAGACTGTAGACCTAGTTGCAGTGGCCGTGTATGGGCATTCTTGTAGTGAAAACTTGTTTTTTTTTTTTTTAAATATCCCTTCTGTCTGGTTACATTGCCTTTGTGGAGCTTCTTACTGCAGCCATGTCCCAAGAACAAGAACAACCCCAGGGTTGTCTTATTTGAACTTTGCTCCTGGGTGGTCCAGATGTGAACCATGTGACCCTAAGGCATTGCTAGGTGGATATGCATATAACTGTCACCAAGCTTTTCATAACAGATCTCTTGCTTCCTTATGGGGTTGTATTGGACCTCTGTCATGGATCTCTGAAGGGCTTAGCTTGTTAGCATCCATGGTCTTTTGAAAGAGAAGTCCTTCAGAGTGGCTTTCCATAAAGCCAGATTGTTCTTCTGGAATGACATGGGCTTAAAGCAATCTAAAAAAATGTTCACAACCTGAGCAGAGACAGAGTTTTTATAGCTGTTGTAGCCCAGTCAGTCTTTCTTCATACATTGAATAATGCTAATAAAAGAAATATCAGTCTTTCTTAGTAGCAACGAGCCTTTCAATGTAACTGACAGACCTTGGAAACGTATTGAAATTAAAATGGCAACATATGGTTTTATGTGGTGAGATTGGTTTCAGCATTTGACTTGGATTATGGCCAATCTTCAGGCTTTGTCTATAGTTTCACTCTCTTTAATCTTCCAGGGTAAATGATATTGCTTTATGAAAGTCCCTGTCTCCTGAAACGCATGTGCTGTAGCCCTGACTCCTCTGAGGACAGGGTGAGGTATCCGCAGGGCCGCCGGAGCCGCAGGGCACCATTCCCGCTGTGTCCTCTGCTTCATTCCAGCCACCACGGGGGCTTGTCCCCTGCCTTGGCAATGGGCTGCTGGGGTTGTAACTCTTAGGGTTGCTCCCTGATTTAATTAGTCAGCCATAATTGAATTAGTCTACCATAAATAGCTTATAGTTGTCTATGTCAGCTTTTTCCATCCATGTGGAACCATTTACATAACATTTTCCCAGAAATCAGTCCTTCCGACTGCTGTTGAGTGATCGTACACACCATGGGGATGTTTATTTCCATATTACATGGTCTTGTCCAGCTTCAGTTTTTCTGAAGTGGGAGCAGGAGAGCTACTCTAGGTAGCGTTGAGTTCAGGTGAACCTGTTTTACTTTTGGTATATTAACTCTGACCGCTTTGCGGAGAGGGGAGAGCAGGGGAAGCAAAAGAACTCGCAGTTGGTTGAACTGGAGCATTGTCCCATTCACTGTAGAGGAAAGAGGAGGCTCGGAGCCTGACCGCACAGAAGTAGACTGGGGTGCAAGGCACAGGGAAGACTGTTTTGGTTTGAGCAGGAGCTGGGTTAGGCCCAGCATAAGCCTCCGAAATCAAATTATTTTGGCTGGCAGCTGCTGTCTTTCATTCTTACAGTGCAAGTAATTCCCTGAATTTCTGCCAGAGTCTGGTATTCTTCTTGGCTCTTCCTGATAGGACTCAGCTTCTTTACAGCCACGCGTTTCCCTGCCTCCTGAATCGCATGTTGTTCCTGAATGGAGACGGATGCATCCTGGAGGACGTGGTATGCAGCCAGGGCACGTGGCTGCTCTTGAGGGACCCTCTGTAAGCACGTCCTGGGGGTGCTCAGGATGAGGGCACAGAGGCGCTCAGGTGGGTGCGCAGGCTCCAGGCTTTAGCTGTGCATCGTGAATCTGGTCCTGGTCCGCGCGCAGAACGCGGGAGAGCAGAGCAGGGCAGGGTGCTGGCGCTCTGGTCCGTGTGGAGATGCTCTGTGCCACTCACAGTGTGCGCAGTCTGTCCCTTGCTCTTTACCATGCACTTGTGAAACCAGATAGTTAGGCCACAGTGCTCATGATGCATTTTTCCAAGTGCATTTGGGGTTTGACTGTGGCACTTGGTGGCTTTGGAGAGCTGCTTTATCAGTGAGGTGGGTTCTCCTGCCACTGTTGCAAGGCACAATGTGCTGCTGGGCTGGAGCAGCAACTCACTGTTTGGCTGCCGGTTAGAAACACTAAGGAGCTCCTTTAGGCGCCAGCTCGGCATGCACAGCGCGGTGCTCGTGCCGAGCAGAAGGCTTTTTGGAGGTTACTCCTAAAGAAAGTGCTGAGAAGAGACTGAAGATGTGGAACGTGAAGCTGAGGGGCTGGTGTGTTTACAAACACCCCAGTCCTTCTCATGGCCCAGGACTCCTCTGTCAAGAAACGAGCCCAGGTGTATTCTCTTCTGTGCATCCATTAGGCTTATCTGGAAGTGTTCTGCACATTTAAAAGCCCTTTTGATGGGGTGCTGTGTGTGACTGGCTGTGCTCAGCTTCCCGGAGTGCTGCAGTGGCTGCGCAGAGCTCAGGAGCATCCTCGTGGCAGGGATACCAAGCAGCCCAGGACAACCATGTCAGTGACCTCGTGCAGAGATCCAGTGGCAGAATTGCCATGGATGTCAGGTGCTGACCACAAATAGCTGGATAATAACCCAGCTGTGGCAGTTTTGCAAGGCAGTGGTAGATGTATCACACACCACACCAGGCGCTGTTCAGTGCTAACAAGAGGCAGCAGAAAGCCCGGCTTGCCCAGCTGCAAGCGAGTCTGATGATCCCACCAGGTCCCATGGAACTCTATAGAAAAAACCCTGCAGACCTAAGTGGGATCAACTCAGGGCCTTAATCTTGGTGTGGTACTGTAAGATAGATGCAATTAAAAACAGAATGCTAATGAGAACACAGCGATAAACTTTCTTTGGCTTTTGAGGAGTATCTGAAAACCTGAATTGAGGTCTCATGGTGGGAAACAGCATAAAAACATATACAAAGAGCGGAAGCCTGTCCCAAAGAATCTGCTTTCTGCCTCAGAAGGGCCCTCTGCTCCTACGGGTGCTCAGTTGTGTCCTGGGCTGATTCCCACGCGCGGTGCCGCCAGACCGGCTCTGGAGGGCAGCGGCAACGCCTGCCCTGTCCAGGCTGCGGACCTTGACGCAGGACGTGGCTGTGTGGCTCCTTCTGTCCCTGGCCCAAGGCCCCAGCACATTGCGTGGGGCCTGGTGTTCCTGAGGCCCCTTCGCGTCAGCTGGCGTGGCACGCGAGCTGGAAACGGGAGCTGGCTGGAGCGGGAAGGGTTCAATGAGGAGAGGAGACTGCTGAGGAGCCGGAGGTGGCAGTCTGGGATTTAATGCTTCAGGCCTGGCAGGTTTCCCTGCTGTGCAGCCTGTGGCCACACTTCCCACTCACTCCACGTTTGCACTCACTTTCCAGCTTATTTGATGTTTTGGTGTGGATTGCTCTAGGTTGTTCATACACTGAGAAATTGGGACTGAAATGGAGAGGGGTGGAAAGTTCTGAGGTTTCAGCACCGCACTGCAGTGCCCTGGGCTCCACTGGCTGCCTCGGGCACTCACTCTTCCTGCTAGCAGCCTGGGATTGCCCCGTGGAAACCCTGCTAGCAACAGTCACACTGACTTATCTCACTCCTGAGGTAGCCCGTGATAATATGTTCCCCTTTCCTGTAATTTGCTTTTTTTCCTGATTATATTACAGTTGAATATTTGTAGACTGTAAGAGATGCTACGTTGTCCCATGGCAAAGCCTGGTGTAACCCTATGTTTGTGTTTGCGCTGTGAGTGGACATGGGGTTCAGTTTTCCAAGGGACAAAAGAGCAGATTCAACATGTAGCTGCGCCTGCCCCGTTATTCTGGCAGGACACGTGCTGCCCTGCGCTGCCTTGGCCCCCATGGTCAAGAGGAAGAGTGTTTCTAACAAGCAAGGAAGCCCTGAGCAGATCAGGTGCTTTCTGGGTGTTGTAGCACTGTCTTGGGAGCTGCGTTTGAACAAATGCATGGTGATTCTTTTGCAGGTCTGTGGGGAGAAGCAGCGCTTTGAGAAGCTGATGGAGCACTTCCGAAATGAGGACAACAACATTGACTTTATGGTGAGTGCTGGCTTCAGCAGCAGACTCTGTGCCACTGGTCTGTCCCTGCAGGCTTGCACAGCATGAGCTGCATTTACCCCCCCCAACCCTTAGTCTGCAGTTACCGCAGTGCAGTTTTTTTATATTCCAAACTATATAATATACCCTCTATTTTTAGCGTCAGTTATTTTCAAGAAATGTTATGTACTGTGGTAGAAGGTAATTGGAAAGCACGTTTCTGGTTGTGTGTTTCTCTGGGGCAGAATAGCAGTACCTGCAATATCTAGATGTATTTGCAATATTCTGTACCTGTGCCAACATCCTCAAAGTCACAGACAAGGAAGTGTGGGGAAGACTCATTGCAGCTGTTGTCTGTCCTTATCTGCGGATAAATATAACAGTTTTCAACACTTTTAGTTCCTCATTATGCTTATGCATGACTATTCACCAAATCCACTTCCCCTGAAGCACAAGTGAAAATAGAAGCAGAGGAAGAGCCTCACCAGCACCCACAACCGCAGACGCCAACTTGCACGCTGGCAGCGTGTGGAAGACAGAGACTCGTGGCAGTGGGGATGAGCTAACCGGTTACGTACGCAGGCTGAGATGCCCTTCTGCATCCGTTTCTCCCAAGGGGATGGCAAGCGAGTGGTAGGGTCGCTTAGAAAGCTGAAAAACTGAAATCTTGTATTTGCTTGTGACTGATAAAACACACGGGTATGGTCCCTGAAGCCTCCTACGCTGCTGTATCTCAAACTCAGCCATTTCTGTTAAGGCCTCCTTGTGCTAAAAACATCTTTTTGACAGGAATTAAGAGTTCAGACAGCAAGGTATGCGTTTCCATATGGGCTTTGGAAACTCTTATTAAAGAAAAGCATTATCTTTAAGGTACTAAATGACCCACTGTGAGGGTGGGGAATGTGCATGTGTGTGCACGGGCTCCTTAATAAAAATCTGCATCCTTGGGTTGCTTCCACCTACGAAGGAAAGGCTTGAATCTGTGACAAACCGCAAGCTAGGAGAGAGAGCGAGTTCATGACAAATGATCTGGCAGATCTACTCCTTCTGTCACCATCTGGCCCTAACTCAATCCACCCACTGTTACAGGCAGTGTACAGCGGGCGCCGCGGGATGCGCTCACGGGATGCTCTTGGGGTCCCGCACCAACGCAACGGGGGGACTGCGCCTCTCGACAGGGCAGCATTAGGAAGCACAAATCATTCATTTCTACAGGACAGGATAAAGCAGGTCCCAGAGCCAAGGCCCCAGTGTGTGAAGTTAAGGCTCGAGTAACTCAAGCAGCAGTAATGACCGAGCACAAACACAGAGACAGTCCTGCAGGACCTCGCTTCCCCTCTGCCCTAACTGGAGAGGAAATACCAGGAAATTCCAGGGTGTAAAGACCTGGAAAAAAACAGAGCCAGTTTTGGGGCTGTGCAGACAGGGATATTGCAAGACCTGGGTTCAACCTAAGAAGTGGGGACGAGACATCACTCCTCCTTGGGCTTCTAGGTGAACCCTTAGAGCCCGAGGGAACAGCCTGGGCCACCTGCTCCAAGCCTGTGGTCCCGGGCAGGTATCACAGTAACCTTGAACACTCCATGTGATTTGTGCTGCCACGTCTGCAGCAGGATGCTGGTACGCCATTGAAAACCCTGCAAGCACTGCATGGGCACAAGGTGCTCTACCTCAGAGAGTGCAAAAGCCCCTCGCAAAGCAGCCAAGAGTGGCAAACACAGGCACGCATCCCTTTCCAGTCCCTTTGCACTGAGAGAGTGCTTGGCCTCTCTGTGCAGAGCAGAGTTTGGCCCTGTCTCGTGCTAACGAAAGAGCTGGTGCCTGGCAGCTCCAGGACTGCTTTCCACGGAGCCTTTCTCTTTCCTGCCCCATGCTTGGATTTGGTTGGTTTCCTATGACCTGGCCCCTTGTTCAGTTACCAAACCACAGACTTGGAAGCACATTTCCTGCAAGCAACAAAGCATCCTTTGTGAGAGTCCTGCATCGAGACTTCCAGTTGCAAAATCGATCTCCCTTTTCAAGGCCCTTTCGAAGACAGTGTCGTTTCCCTGCGCGCATGTGGCGTCTTGCAGTGCGGGCTGGCGCGGGTGTCTGCAAGGCAGCGCGCGGGCACCCGCAGACGTTACTAAGCTCTTGGAACCGCACTCCCCTTCCGCGCCGCAGACAAGAACCTCATAAGCCAGAACCCAGCACAAACACTGAAAGAAGAGATGTGGAATAGCAGGTCACAGTTTCCACACAGAGTAAACATCATAAAATGTAGCCACTAATAGCGTGTGCCGACATAAGGTCTGCCCCAGCGGGGCTTGCTGAAGAGTGCCAGCTCTGGCCCTGCATTTCCTGCTATCCCAGAGCCTTCCCCCAGGGTGCTGGTGCCCCCAGGCCTCCTTGGGGCGCCCATGGGAGATGCTCACCTTGCCTGTGCTCCTTCCCACAGGTGGCCTGCATGCAGTTCATCAACATCGTGGTCCACTCTGTGGAAGACATGAACTTCAGAGTCCACCTGCAGTATGAGTTTACAAAGCTGGGCCTGGATGAGTATCTGGATGTGAGTATGAGCTGGTTTTCTGTCCCGTGCTGTGGGTTCCCGTCTGGGTAAGCGTGCCCAGAGCAAAGTGGAGCATCTCCTGCTCCTTGCTAAAAACGTGCTGACTGCACGCCAAGGCTGGATGCCCTCTGCAGCAAGAGACAAATGGACCCCCACTAAGTGGAGCGGCACACTGGAAGCGACGTTGGCAGCGCTGTCCTGCAGCAATGGAGCATGGCCCTGTCCTAAGCCCGTGCCCAGGGCTCCATGCTACGTCAGGCCAGCTCGGAGACTGCCCGTGTTCCTGCTCCTACAGCAAGGAAACACTGCAGGGCTGGCCCGGCTATGGCCTGGAAAACTCTGCTTTGGGTTTCACTTAGAGTCTTTTCTCCTGACAGCTAGACCCCTTACGGCCTCCTGTGGGAAAGACTCATTAAAAAGAAAGCTCTTCTCTTTAAAAATAAACTTTTCATTTTCGCTCTTTGTATTTTTCCCTCCCCTTCTCCTGCCGCCAGGAGCATTTGCGCGCAGGCAGCGCTGGTGCTGATGAGGGATGGAGCTGTCTCTGCTGCCTTCTGTTCGGTTTGCTGTCTGCATGCAACGCTGCTGCGCAGCAAAGAAGCCCTACTGGCCTTTGGGTGGCACGGTTAATTGTATTTCAAAGCTCTGCACATTTGGTCCTCTTTGTAGAAGTCTGCTTATCATTTATGATCCTTGCTAGTGTTAAAATACTAAAGTGTTTTTCTAGATGATGGAGATGGCCTGAGCCCCAACCATGTTTACCACGTGCAATTCTGCTGCTTCCGCCTCTGCTGAGTGACTCTTTTCTTGTCTTGGGTTTGCAGAAACTTAAGCACACTGAGAGCGACAAGCTGCAGGTGCAAATTCAGGCCTACCTGGATAATGTTTTTGATGTGGGAGCTTTGCTGGAGGATGCTGAAACCAAGAACGCTGCCTTGGAAAGAGTTGAAGAACTGGAAGAAAATATTTCTCATGTTAGTACAAAACCGAGGTCACTTTGCCTTTGAAGTCATTCGGAGGCTGCTGTTTCAGCTTGCACATTAATGCGTTGATTGCCAGTTTCTTTTGGGTGAGGAAAGCAGAGGCTTGGACAGGGGTAGAGCTTCAGGGGTGAGAGAAGTATTTGCCTACAAGAAGGCTCTGGTTGGCTGTGCTGCTCTTGATGGGGAATAATGAGGTACTTGCCCATGAAGACCTTTTGGATCTCAGGCATGTGAACTTGCTGAGTGCTCCCTTTGTGGACCCATGTACCGCTGTTTCCTCAGCTGGAAAATTACACTGCGGACTTTTAGTTTTGAAAAATTGCACTTCTGGTTTTCTTTTTTTTTTTTTTTTTAATTGTAGACATGATTTTAAATCAACAGCAGTGGGCATGGCTAGACGCTTCTCCTTTATATGACTTAACATTATTCATGTTGGGAGCAGAATGATGTCAGGCCTTGGTTTCACTGCAGTTTTTTGTTGGGACTGTGCTTTTGTTAGCATACAGAAACCTTGCAAAGTCACAGTACGAACCATATATTTGAACTTCATATTCACATAGTTAATGGCCACACTGCCTGCTGCAATGTTTTGCTCTTAAAAAATCAAGTTTGCTGGGACTCGACAGAACTTTCCGTGTATGTCAAGGAGCACTTTGGCTCATGCTGCCTGCTGAAGGGCTTGTGTGGCCATTCCTGTAGCATGCAAGTACCTTGATAGCATCACAGAATCACTGTGGTTGCAAAAGACCTTCAAGATCATAGAGTTCAACCATAAGCCCCTCAGCACCATATCCTTAAGTGCCTCACCTACACGTTTATTGAACACTACCAGGGATGGTGACTCCATCGCTTCCCTGGGCAGCCTGTGCCAGTGCTTCACCATTCTCTCTGTGTAGAAATTTTTCCTAATATCTAACCTCACCCTCTCCTGGTGCAACTTGAGGCCATTTGTTTTTGTCTTATGGGTAATTCTTTTGGAGAAGAGTCCGCCCCCCACTTCACTGCAACCTCCTTTCAGGTAGCTGAGTAGTGGTTCCAGATGGGATCGCTTTGTGTCCTGCACCTCTGTAAAGAGTTATGTTAAGCCTGGAAAAACTAACTTACATATAAATTACAAATTCCTGCGCAATATGATGCAATAAGGAGAGATGATAAGCGCTCCATGCTGTAAATACAGCCCCAACGTGTGCAGCTTCTAGCATTAGGGAAAGCAGGAGGAGGCTGCGGAGGCAGGAGCTGCTGTGCATGGCACCACTGCTGTTCTTGGGCAGTGGGAACTGGCCAAGGCCAAAGGAGGGTGGGCACAGGACGGATAATGTGCTCCACTTGCTTAAGTCCCATCACGAGGGGCAGAGGGAAGGGCTCAGCACCCCGGACTGCAGTATTGTGGAGGCACCGCTGCCTTGTACTTGTGCATGCCCTGCTGCCTTGCAGCCTTTGCCTGCCGTACCTTCCTGGTGCAATTGCTCTCAACCAGAAAGTCTGGTTTGGCTGCCTAAAATGAAAATATTTTCCACTGTTAGAAAAGAAAATCATAAAAGGGTCATTCTGTTCTCATTTCTATATGACTAACACAGTATGATATAAAGGATTTACTTCTAGTGTTAAAGGAAGTCACTATACCATATGTGGCCCTATGAGGTGCTCTTCTGCCAAGAAAAGTGATTTAACAAAAATGGCAGTTTGCTTAGTAGGTCTGCAGTCTTAGGTGGTTAGAAAATTCATGTGCTTCTGTGGCAAATTTTTAACTACTCCGATCTCCTGTTACGCAGACTAGACTGGTCCCTGCAGTATTGACAGACTCTTCTGCTGTGTGTTTTGGGGGATTTCAGTCGGACTTGGTGTATGGGGAATAACGGTGTTTTGGGCACTTCATGACTCTGTGGGGGAGCGGCTCTCTTGTCGGGCAGGCACAGAGCTGCTCTTTGCTGCATTACTGCCTGCCGGTCGTGGCCGGGAGGTCACGTTTGTGGCGAGCAGCCCTTCAGCAGGGCTCCCCACAGCTGGCACCGTGTCCCAAGATCTTTGCTCTTCCCACGGACACTTCTGGATTTGGTGGAATAGCAATAATTTGTCACATATCATTGCTCCAATAAGTGCTACAGACATTCCGGTTAAGAAAACTATTATTATTCATTATGTAATGTATTTCTCTTTGGAATGACAGTTATCTGAAAAACTCCAAGATACAGAGAATGAAGCAATGGCAAAGATTGTGGAACTGGAAAAACAGCTCATGCAAAGAAACAAAGAACTGGATGTGATTCGGGTAAGTGTGATGGTAAAGCTGTGGCCAGGTGCCACTTTTCGGCAGAGGGATCTGCAGTGCAGTTTGTGTTTAGTGAAGAGTGAATGTTTTAAATGCACTGAGCTGTTTCTGCTAGCTCTGCAGCATAGACTGCAAATAGATTTTGTGTGTGCATGCAGAAAAATCCACAGTTAACTCTTCGCATGCGTGATCAAATCAGTAAACTGGAGGGCCCTGTTCCGTCACCGAGCACTGTGGTTATTCCTGTTTGGAGTTTTGCATGTGCTGTTGGCTCTGGAGGAGAACTAGAGGTGGACTGGAGTCTTTTACAGTCAAGGATCAAGTGCTTGTGTTGATACAGTCACACTCAGCCTGTTTCCCATCCACAAGCCAGATTCCTTCCTTCTTTGCATACCGTTTTACTAAGACAAATTACTAATATAATATTGGCTAACTTTTTAGCCCAAGAGTTGTCCCAAAGTGTGGCTGCTTCTGGGCTTCCTTCCCCTGAATGTCTGCCCAGGCTACTTGCAGGAACAACCTCTCTCCTATGTTAGGAGCTCTCATCCTGCTCCTCTCTGTGGAGCAACAACTACCCACAAGCAAAGCAGACAACAAGACAGCAGATAGCCTGTGCTAAAAGTGAAGATTCAGGTAGCATACCTACACTGTATAGTTAAGATTAGCATAATGGGAGGCATTATAAAAAAAGCGATGATAAAAAATCTGTATTCCTAGAAGTGGGTGTCCACAGATGAGATTTCCCAAAGGACTCATTACTATTCCAGCCTTATTCCTAGCATGGGAAAATGCAAACTGAATTCTTCCTCGCAAATGAGGATTTATGGTTTGCATCAGGACTTGTTGCTGGATAATGACTGGGCGCGGTGTGCAATCCCTTGTGAAGCGGTTCTTCTGTTTCTAGTATTGATATTGTGGGTTTGGCAATATAAGTAAAAAAATAACTTGTTTCTGTGGCATTCTTAGGAAATCTACAAAGATGCAAACACGCAGGTTCATACGCTGAGAAAAATGGTCAAAGAAAAAGAGGAAGCCATCCAGCGGCAGTCAACACTAGAGAAAAAGATCCATGAACTGGAGAAGCAGGGGACCATTAAAATCCAGAAGAAAGGTGATGGGGACATCTCCATTCTCCCTGTGGCTTTGGCTTCAGGCACGTTGCCGGTAGGGTTAGACACCGTGACTGGCGCCTGTGCTGGAGCCAGCGCTGGAGCTGCATCATCGATACCATTGCCGCCACCTCCACCACCTCTGCCAGCCTCAGCAGCAGCGCCCGAGGCAGGTGAGGAGCGTTCTGGTGGCATGTGAGCCCGTGGGGCGCTGGCAGCAGTGCTTGTGGCACCCGCGCTCAGTGGCGCTGCCCTTGAGCTGAGAAAACCCTGTGGATGGTCTGTGGCAACACTGCAGATTGGCAGAAGGAGCCATCAGGCCTCAGCGTTACACACGCGTGGGATGAGTCTAGGGTGGGTCATGGCCCCAGTTTTGCCTCACAAGTGGGTTGTGAATGTGGATACAGAAAATGGAGCCGTTTCTGTAGACGCCGAAGCACGGATCGTCGCCCTTTGCTCAGGGGCAGCGATCCTGTTCCAGCACAGGCCGTCTGGGCATCCCTTCACCCGCAGAGGCTGTCGCTTCCCGCCCTGACTCACTCTGCAGCTGCTGTGCGGTTTTCAGGGATGTCCCCTGGTAAAACCTCTTCTCCCTCCATTTCACAGTGCAAAACGGTCCCGTGCCGGCACTGATGCCGCCTCCCCCGCCGCCTCCTACGCCCCCACCACCCCCGCCTAACCCGGGCCCAGCCCTGGGGGCAGCTCCCGCCGTGCCCCCACCGCCACCGTCAGCTCCCCCGTTGCCCGGAACCTCCCCCACGGTGGTTTTCAACTCAGGACTTGCAGGTAAAATGGCCCGCGCATCCCCCCTGGCAAAGGGCATGTTGGTTGTGCGTGGAAGCAGGGACAAGGTAAGGACACGGCATGTGCCTGGAGGCCACAGCACCCAAGATGGGACTCTTCTTCACGCCGTTATCTCATACACAGAGGGAGTTGAAAAATGAAAGTGCATTTATCAAATAACTGGTTTAAGTTTGGTCCTTAGGAGAGATGTCTTCTTCAGTGAAACTGAAGCCTTTTCCAGAAATATTTTTCTAACGTGATCATTTATGACTTTAAACAAAAGAAGAAAATGGCTTTGAGCCCCCCTGCCAGAGTTTCAGGGGTTTGAATTCTTTTGAGAATACAATGAAGAAATATCTGGACAAGGAATGGCAAACTTAGTGTTCTATTTTTTTTGGAATTTTCTGACCAACTTTAATCGTTATTTCAGTGCACTCTTTGTCACAGTCCGAGTACCTCGGGCAACAAGTGAGTGTTAATTGGCATCACACTCCTTGGCCCACGGGCTGTTCAAGAACCTGTCCTGAGCTCAGGAAGAGAGACCGAGGAACTCTGATTAGCAGTGCTTCTGAAAAGCGGTTAAGTATTCCTGCCGTTAGATGCTTCTCTGATAGGGAAAACTAACATGGAAGCAATGGTGAAAGGGGTGTGTTAAAAAAAAAAGGACAAAAGCGCAGAGAGAGTTGAGATTCATGGTTATTGCTAAAAATAGCACCCTGGCTGCGTGGTCTCCAGGCTGCAGTGCTCGTTTGGGGATACACCTGCATAGGAGGTGCCCTTCCCTGGGGCAGTGGGATGAGACTGGAATCGTGAATGATGCTGCTCTAATCTTCACTAACATTTTCTTCCCTTGTTCTTCCTGCTTCCTGGGAAGATGGGCCCATCAAGCTCTTCTGTAGGTTCCTCCCTGCTAAGTATCTAGCTCCCCGCCGCGTTCCCCTCGTGCCTGTGCTGGGGCCCTCTGGTTTGCGCGGACAGTGGGGGGCACATGGGGTGCACACGTGGGTGGGCAGGGGCCTGTTGGCTCTGTGCACAGTCGGACCAGGGCAGCAGCAAGGGGCAGCAAAGCAGTTCAGCAAGTAACTCATGTGCGTCCTTTCCCTTGAGCCTTCTTAGATGGGCACCTTACTCAAAAACGGGTCGTTTCTGAGCGGCCAGAGGTGCCTCTGCGCTGCAGCGTGGTCGCCCTGTCCCCAGGACAGGGAAGGGGATTTTTGCAATATCTGGATTAGCTGCAGCAGGAGCTGGGCACATGTGCACTTACCTCCCTTTTCTCTCCCTAAATAATGCAGGAAGAATTAATAAGCAGGCCCAGTGTTTGCGGTAGCTGGAAATGTTTTTTCATGAGTGTTTGCACCATGGAAAAAAATATTTCTTTTCATATGTTAAGAATTATTCTGGAGTAACCACCTTTTACCAACACAGAGTGAAGCTGTGGTTAGTTTGGCTTCACAGAAACTGGTCTCTGGTGTGTGTCTCCCAGCTGGACAGCAAATGCTCAAAACACACAGACTGCAGTTTCACTGTGTTCCCTGGTATGCACTTACAGCTCCTTGTTGCAATCAAGTGCTCTTGCCAGTAATTTATTCTTTAGAAGATCCCTGCAAAATGAGTACAAGCCCAAAAGGCACAAGAACATGTGAGTGAATTCTTGGTTTGAAAATTGAATGAGGAAGTGAGAGAAACGTGCTCAGCATTTTCCCACTCCCATGTGCAAGCAGGGGATGTTCCGTGAAATGATGCTCTCTGCCCTGCAAAAGCAGTGCGCAGAATCCCTGGGGAAGGTAAAATGAGTATTTGCTCAAGTGCTTTGCAGCAGGGGAAACTGGCCATCGTCTGAACTTAGGGCGTCTGTTCTGCATCTGCACAGAATGCCAAATAATTAGCAAGGTGCCTCCAACTGCAGGCAGGGTGGGCAGGATGCAGGAGCTCTGTTGTGGAGCAAGCAGTAATTGCAGTAAGTTGGATGCAAACCTTCCTTGGCTGCGGGCAGAGGTACCCCGCAGTGCTGTGAGTGGGGGCCCAGGCATCCGGGCTGGTCCGGGGGGTCTCAGGGTGCTCCCTCAGCGAGAGAAGGAGCAGGGCTGCCCTGGCGCGGTTTGCAGGCAACAGCATTGGAGAAGAAAACCCAGGGTTTGTTTCTGTTTCCTGCTTGCAGCCTGGAAACAAATAGTTATTTTTAAAGCACTTCTGGAGTAACTCATTTTTTGATTGCATTAATGAACATCCCGGTTTTGTAGCAGCTGACTTTCCATGTGGTGTGAGAGCTGCCATACAGAAATGACTCTCATACCTCCCAAATCAGTGAGAAACGGGAAGAGGGAAAAGTCCTTTCCTTGCTCCAGCCTCTGCCGTTGCTCTGTTCTCTTGGAAGTGCCAATAGTAATTCCTGGGCCTCTGCAGACCCTCTCTGCTCTTCGCCTGTCTGTCCTGGGCAACCAGGACTTTGCAGCTCTGGCCGTTCTTGCTCCAGTGCTGAAATGCTGCTGGAAAGCTGCGTCCGGGCACCCTAGGGGCTTTTCGGGCATCAGGGCGCTCGTCACATCCTTCCCTCTCCTGTCTTTAGCTGTGAAAATCAAGAAGCCCATCAAGACCAAGTTCCGCATGCCCGTCTTCAACTGGGTTGCGCTCAAGCCCAACCAGATCAACGGCACGGTCTTCAATGAGATCGATGACGAGAGGATCCTGGAGGTAGGGGGGCTGTGCTTCGCAGCATGGCACGGCAAGCTTGGCGTCGCTCCAGGGCTGGGCTGTCGGTGCAACGCCTCTTGCAGTGGGTGCATTGTCTCCTTCTCTTCTTAGGACTTAAATGTGGATGAATTTGAAGAAATATTCAAAACAAAAGCCCAAGGGCCAGCCATTGATCTTACTTCAAGCAAGCAAAAGATAACACAGAAAGGGTCAAACAAAGTCACGTTGCTGGATGCTAACCGGGCCAAAAATCTTGCCATTACATTAAGGAAAGCTGGAAAGACAGCAGATGAAATATGCAAAGCTATTCATGTGTAAGTAAAACACTTGTCAGCAAAGGAATTATATTTAAGATTTACTCTGCTTTTTGGTAAGTGGAATGATTTTGAATTGACAGTTGATATAAATGTTTCTGTAATTGGAAAAAACCCAAGTGTAAGGATGGAACTGCTCTGAGCGCCCACAAATCAGATTCCCTGGTACTAAAATGTATTGACTTGCAGTTTTATGTCACTGTATCACTATAGGGGCTAAACAAATTAGCACTTCTTTTATTAGAGCAACTAATTCATATTTATCCGCAGTGTGGGATTGTGTACAGCAGCTCTGATTGATTATGTTTACACAGTACTTTCTGTTACAACGAACACTTAAAAGTCAGGAATAGGCAACTATTATAGTTTGCTGCATGAAGTGCAAGTTTAATCCAAGCGCAGTGGAGGGGTTTTGCATGGAATTAGGTCTGTGCAATAACCCTCAGTGCCAGACACGAATGTGATGCAGATGGACACGTGGTGCAGGTGCAGGGCGTCATTCTGCCAGTTTGCATCCCACTGACCAGGTTTTAGCTTTTGGGACCTGGTGACACAGCTCATCACTCACCTGCTCTAGTGGTTCTTGGGACAGAGTACGGATGTTCTTGCTCATTAGAGTTGCACCTGAATTAATTCAGAAGAGTTAGTACCTGTGGCCCAGTTCTGTTACTTCTGTTACCAGAACAACATCTGTTACTTCACAGCATGAGAATATCTCAAAAACATGGATTTTAGCACAGAGATTACGTTTAGCCTGGTGAGGAGAGTGACACCAAGGTGCTGCTGGATTGCTGCAGGTCCAGCTGCTGGGGTTACAGGAGTCTGGCCCAGTTAAATAAAAGCCTACTCCCTGGCTCAGCGAGGTGGGGACGAAGTGCCCTTGCTCGACTCTGCAGGCTACAGCTCCATCCCTGGCATCATTAGGCAGTGGTGGCTTCTGCTTGGTCCTTTAATGCTTCTGCTCATAGCACCACTCTTTCTGGCTTGCTGTCTCTCAGGTTTGACCTGAAAACGCTGCCAGTGGATTTCGTTGAGTGCCTGATGCGGTTCTTGCCCACCGAGAATGAGGTGAAAGTGCTACGGCTCTACGAGCGGGAGCGGAAGCCCATCGAGAACCTGTCTGACGAGGACCGCTTCATGATGCAGTTCAGCAAGATCGAGAGGCTCATGCAGAAGATGACCATCATGGCCTTCATAGGCAACTTTGCCGAAAGCATCCAGATGCTGACGCCCGTGAGTGAGACGCACCCTCGTGACGTGCCAGGCGCGGTGGCGTTCGGGCTTCCTCGTCACACCTGCAGCTTGCACAGCAGGCCCAGCCTATGGGCGGCAGAGCCTCGCAGGACACCCTGGTGGTGTTGTCCAGGCAATGATGTTCTTACAGACACAGTCCAAGAAACAATTATACCAAAGGAAAGCAGCTTTCCTAGCTGCATTTCCTCGTGCATACTTAGGCCTCACTGAATGCCCTAAGTCAGGCTAGAGGCCCAGGGATGTATGACAAAGATGTTGTGACAAAGAAGTTATTCCAAATGATTCTGCTGCTCTCTGTCACTTGAGGGATTTGCAGGTGGCTGCTCTGTGAGTTAAGTGACTATTTTCCAAAGCTCCATATCCCGTGCAGTGCCTGCTGTGTGTGTGTCCCTGGGGACTCAGGCGTCACATGTGGGGCAGCTTGTACCTCAGAGCTCCCTCTTGTCCTGCTGCTTTAGCCTTGTGGAAGTTTAAACCTGGTTTAAATGAAAATGTAGTTGTTTGTGCCATCAGGGAAAATGGCTATCAGTGCTGTTCTCTGAGCCCTTTGAAGTGTGTCTGCTTCACTCTGATCCATCTTTCACAGTCACAAGGGTTGAAATGTAAATGCAATTTTACTCAACAACTTCTGAGCGTGGTAAATCTGCCCTGCAAATGAATTATTTGGAATCCTGGTGTGTTAGAACAGGATAACATTGCTGCCAGGGCCAGCTGTGTAGATCAGAAAGCAGGGCTCTTTGCAGAATATCAGCATTCAGAATTTGATTTTACACTTGAGCTTGACGTGCGTTAACGAGATCTCTTTCTGTGTTTACCTGTAGCAACTTCACGCAATAATAGCTGCGTCTGTCTCTATAAAGTCATCCCAAAAGCTTAAGAAAATACTGGAGGTAGGTCTGACTTTAGTTATATTGCATGGCTTGAAAAAATAATCACCAGCTCATCCCCTTTCGCATACTGAAACCGTACCTGGATGCTTACGTGGAAGCTCTGCTGCGGGGTGTCGAAAGCTCACGCGCTCGCGCTGACCATTAACGCTCTGCTCCGTTTTGTGCCGGCAGATAATCCTGGCCCTGGGTAACTACATGAACAGCAGTAAGCGAGGAGCTGTTTATGGATTCAAGCTGCAGAGCCTGGACCTGGTGAGTGCGGGACCGCGGGATGCGCTCGCCCCTTGTGGGCCCAGGGACTAGGACACCCTGCGAACTCCCTGCCTTTGTGCCCACAGCTCTTGGAAACCAAGTCAACAGACCGAAAGCAGACGCTGTTGCACTACATTTCTAACGTTGTCAAGGAGAAATACCAGCACGTGTCCCTCTTCTACAACGAGCTCCATTACGTGGAGAAGGCAGCCGCAGGTACCGCGGGCCGCGTCCCGGTTACGGCCCCAGCACAGGGCGTGCGTCCTGGGTGCCTTGTCCCTCAATCCGGCCAGAAAGAGAGACCGATGGTTTAAGTAGGGGTAGCAACTCAGCCTGCAGTGAATCCAGGGCAGGAAAAGGGGCAGCATTCCTTGGGTCAGCAGGCTGCTGGAAGTAATGCTGGGCCGGGGGTCACTCCTGCAGCAGGCTGCTGCAGAGGGCACTCTGCAAGGCAGCGTTGATGGTGCTGGGGGTGCAGTGCGAGGAATGTCCCCGTGCACCAGTGTGCACGAGGGCACGGACCTGGGGACAGCTCCTCGCACAGCAGGAACGGTGCAGCGCTCCCCTTTGTCTCCCAGTGTCTCTGGAAAACGTCCTCCTGGATGTGAAGGAGCTGCAGAGAGGCCTGGACCTGACAAAGCGGGAGTACACCATGCACGACCACAACACGATGCTGAAGGAGTTCATTCAGAACAATGAAGGAAAGCTAAAGAAACTGCAGGACGATGCAAAAATAGCCCAGGTGTGTTTTGGTTCTCCGTGTCTGCTAAGGGGATTTCAACAAGCGAGAGCGGCAGCTCTGTACCAGAGGCTGCTTTGTGCCAGAGCTGATACCAGCCCTGGCAGCTGTGCATTGGACGAGGGTACGGCAAATCCTCAGGGATGAAATATTGCATTGCCTGTGGGGCAAGATTTGTGTGCCTGATGTGCTACAGAGACCCTGTTCCTCAGTACTACCCCCCACACACACCGATCCCCCTCACAGTGAGACTGAGAGGAGGTCTGCTCGTGCTGGGGTTTTCCTGGTGCAGGTTTGTCCCCCCAGGAACACCCCTGGTTGTTCTCCCGAGACATGTGTCGGGGTCTGGCGCAGTGGCACGAGCCCTCGACTCCCCTTGGAGGACAGTGAGGCAGGAGCGGACTGCAGAGTCCCGCAGCTGCGTGCACACATCGAGACCCTTGGCAGCCCCTTCTGCAGTGATGGCGGGGACTTTGTCCTGACATAACAGCCCCTGTGTGCTTCTTGCAGGATGCCTTCGATGACGCTGTGAAATACTTCGGGGAAAATCCCAAGACAACCCCCCCCTCGGTCTTTTTCCCAGTGTTTGTCCGGTTTGTGAAAGCCTACAAGGTAAATGCAGACATCTCAGACAGGGCTGGGCAGTGTGAGACCCCACGGCCGGGCTGAGCCAGCCCTGGCAGCACAAGTGCCTGTACAGAGATTGTTCTGGGGACTCAGAGACCCTGTGAAAAGACCCTGGGAGGCTGCGGCATCTGCAGAGCTCTGACCTGCAGGAGCGTTTATCTTCTGCATGTGCTTTGGGGGTTGGGAGAGGATGGATTATAGGACTTGGAAAGTCTCTCCCAGCTCTGCTTTTTCAAAGTCTGTTTGGAGGGAGTTTGTGTTGCTCTACTCTAGACTTGCTTCCTTGGAAAACCTGGCAGTAGCAAGAGATAGCCTTACTTATTTGTTTGGAACCCCTGTGTCTAGAGAGTTGAAGCTGTAACGTCCCTTTTTTTTGTGATAAACAGCAAGCGGAAGAAGAGAATGAGTTGAGAAAAAAGCAGGAACAGGCCTTAATGGAAAAGCTTATGGAACAGGAAGCACTGATGGAGCAACAGGACCAAAAGGTACAAAACTGTTTTGGCCTGAGCCCTCACATTGAACCATATTTCCTGATTATCAGAAATACCCAGCTCGGTGTAAGAACTTCAGAATTTAGTTGTACACAAATACAGGCTCTGCAAGTTTTCTTCTTATGGAGGGAAAAAAACCCTAGTCTTCAAACAGGCAGCCCATGCTCTCGATCTGTCAGGTCTCACAGGGGAGATTGTAGGTCTGCTACTACAAGCTCTGCAAAATTCAGCAACGTGGAGCAGGGGGAAGAGCTTTCCAAAACATCGTGTGTGCTGAGCGTTCCCAAACCATCATCATAGCCCCCTCGCCAGAACTCGCCTTGGCAACGTGTGACAGGCACTAAGCCCCGATTACTGTTGTGCAGAAATCTTCCTAGCGTGCTGCTTTCTGAGCTAATGCTTTAGATTTGCTAGAACAAAATTTCCCATGGCTTCCCATGCAGCTCCTGCTGTTAGCAGGGATCTTTAATCCCAGCTTGCTTTTGCTCTGGGAAGGGAAAGCATGTTCTTACAACTTGGGAAAGCTTTTCAGAGGCCAAAGCTTGGAGTTTCAGTCCTAAGTGATGAGAAGTAAAGTCTAGAAAGCAAATTACAAATAGAAGAAAGGAAAACAGCTGGGCAACCAGGTTAGCTTTTGACTTTGGCCTTCCTCTCCATGAGAAGAGAGCTGTCACGTGCTGGTGTTTTCCTTAGCTGGTGTTTTAAAAGTTTGGGATAGAAAGCACAGTGACTGGAGGTCAGGCCTCACTAACACCATTTTTGCTGACTTCCAGTCTCCGTCGCACAAGACAAAGAGGCAGCAGCAGGAGCTCATCGCGGAGCTCAGGCGGCGGCAGGTCAAGGACAACAGACACGTGTACGAGGGGAAGGATGGGGCCATTGAAGACATTATCACAGGTAACCACAGTTCGGGCCGCCGCTCACAGCCTGTTTCACACACGGTAGGAGCATGTATCTGCACCGTAGCTATCCTAAGTGCCTCACACCTTTCCTAAAAAGTCTCATTCAGGTCGAGCTCAGGAAATTGCTCGTGTGCTCAAGTACAGGACTCTTTGCGAGGGTACATAGCCCGCAGCGCCACAGCCCTCCCGACACCTCTGCTCTCTGCATGCCACTGCCCCACACTGCGGCACCGGCGCAAGGAGCAGCCCAGCTGGGAGCGGGGCACAGCTCTCCCTGGGAACAACCTCCTTTTGCCAGGGACGTACTGAATGACGGATGTTTAGCGTTATTGAGAGCCTACGTTTGCATTAAAATGTACTAACAGTAATTGCATCACATTACTGCACAGTGGCAGCAAATCATTTAGTCAAACCTGAATGATTTACGGCCCTAAATTGCTTCTGGTTTTACGGCTTTTCAGTTCAGGAGACCAGGTCTGCGCTGCTTCCCCGGCTGCGCAGGTAGGGAGAGGTTGTGGTCGTGGGCAGACGCTGCCACCCCTGCCCGGCCCAGCTGCTCTGGGCGCTCTTTCCGTGTACGCGGTCACTCTGATCCTGCTGCTTCTCTGCTAGGGCATTTTCTGCACCCGTAGTGTGGAAGGAACAAGATTTTAGCACTTCTTGATAGCTCTAGGGTCATTTATTTTCATTTTACAGAGTTCTGAAAAGGGCTTTGGGCAGGATTTCCTTGGCTAAGCTTCTTCAGAATGTTTTTCACACCAGTTTTTCCTGTGGGAGGGGAGAACTGTTTTACCACTCAGTGAAGAAAGCCAGGGGATTTTTGCCCTGCTGGATGAAGGATTGAAATGCTTTTGCTGAAGCTTTCACAGCCTTGATTAATAGCTTCCTAGGCTAATGATCTTTATTCAAGGGGCAGAGTTGCTACGATGTCTAACGTACTACAGCTTCTGCAACTCCTTCACATTCCTGGCAGCTTGTATAATTCTGTCAATTGTATTTCCCTACTCAAAGGGAGAGAGAAACCTATGTGTGAGAGAAGACAACCCCAATGCAAACAGCAGGCCAGTGCAGGAAGTGCCAGACTGAAATAACCTAAACATTTCCCCTGCTCATGTGTCTGGGATTTCCTATTATGGGGGTGTCTCCAAGGGCCGAGGGTCCGATAAAAAGAAGATTTAGGTATAGACTATGTCACTTAACTGCAGCCCATAAGGTCTGTATCAGTGCTGGGAAAAAAAAACATCAAAATGTTACTTTAAAACTGAGGGAGCTTCTTCAGAGGCATAGGAAAGCTCTGCAGATGCTGAACAGGCTGCTTTCTGGCAGCACACTTTTCTGGAGTAGGTGTAGTCTTTCAAAACCATTGGGCACTGTGTAGTATAAAAAATAACTATTCAAAGAGTTAAAACTGTCTTGTCCCTAAAACTGAGGAACTGGAGTGTAATCAGCCAGCAGATTGGAGCGTGTAGAAGCCCCTTGAATGTCCTTCAGCAAGCACTAACAATGTACTAATGCAACCAATCTCTGCTTCTTACTGTGCTCTGTTTGTCTTGTTTGGCTGTTATTTTCCATGCAGTGCTGAAGACCGTGCCCTTTACCGCTCGAACCGCCAAGCGGGGCTCTCGGTTTTTCTGCGAACCTGTTCTCACTGAGGAATTCCATTATTAAACTATTCCTCTTTCACACCTGATGCTCTTAGACACAAACAAGGTTGCTGTAGATTTTTGACACTCTCCGTTTGTACGGATCTCAGCCAGGATCATGCGAATGTTGAATGTATAGTAATGTCTGGTGTCCAGTTGAAGTTGTATTTCATATCGCCTCTGTTGCATGCTATCGTGTTTCAGTAACTTTTTATTCCATTCCATCAACTGTGTGCTTGATGCTTTTGGCCATCCTTACATTCCCAAGGCATCTCTCATCCCCATGACCAGTGCCATAGAACAGCAAGTGGTCACTGCCGGCGTCACGCGGCTCACGGGACCAAGGCTGCCATAAAGTGACAATTCACTTGGCTTTTCTATGTCATGTCTGCTGGTCCACAGACTTTGCTGTGCATGTGAGTCCACCCTGGTAACACGCATGTGATGAGTTAGCTGCGTGCCAAAGGGGTGCATGGACCGAGCGGGGCTCTGCGGGGCTTGCAAGGGGTGTCTGTGTGAGGGGTGTCCTCTGCGGGAGCAGGGTGCTGCTTGGGGCCTTCTGACCTGCACGAGTGCCTGCATGGTGGGCGCAGCGCGAAACATGCCGCCCCGGCTGCCTCATTTCCACATCCATGTTTAACCTTCATCAGCTCCACGCCAGCGTGATCTAGCTGCAAGCAGCGCTGCCTGTCAAGCACCATCCAAAGCGTGGGGACCCCTTTCCGCAGAAGGCCGGGGTGCGTGAGGCAAGGGGGAGGCAGCCGCAACGGGTTGTTTCCCACCAAATTGGCGTTTGGGGGCAAGGGCAGCGCTGAGCAGCTTGATACGGCCCTGGCTGGGTGACATCCTGTGGCGTGGGGTGTGCCTAACACAGCATGTCCTGAACACCGTTGTCTTGGATTAAGGACTCAGTAGCTTAAGAAGACAACAGTGTTTCACTTCTGCAACGTGTATTTTTTTAAAAGCTTCTAATAAAATCACAAACTGTAATCAACTCAACAGTTATTTGCTCTTTCCAGTTAATTGCTGTGTTATCTCCCTGGAGCCAATCTTCAAAGCAGCTTGGACTTTGGTTAGCAAGAGGCTAGGGGCGCCACCCCGTCCTTTCCTCTCTGTTTCTAACCTCCTCCATAGCCTTGGCCTTCCCTCCTCCTCCTGCTCTCTTGGCTAACATGCCTGGGATTTTTGAACGCTCAGCTGACTTGCTCTTCTTTTTCCATCCCATTTTTTTTTTTACTTAACCATCATTTTGTGTTTTTTTTTTCTTCTGTTTAGCCCTAAAGAAGAATAATATCACTAAATTTCCAAATGTTCACTCGAGGGTAAGGATTTCTTCTAGCACACCGGTGGTGGAGGATACACAGAGCTGGCAAGCATCACTTTTTACTTAGCTTCCTCCTCTCTCTGTATGCCAGGCAGGCTGCGGGTAGATGTAGCTAAGGGTAATACTGGTGAGAGGCCATGAGAAGGGCACAGGGCCACGGGCAGGGAGGCTCCTGGGCTCGTTTCCCCCCTAAACATGGGAGACGGCCCCTAAGGCCCTGGATAATCCAGGGTTTTCGGAGCGGGAGCAGCTGATGCCCCAGGCTGCGGGTGCAGGACACCCGCACACCAGGGGCTCCACGGCCCTGCAGGCACCACGCGCTTCAGCGCTGGCAGCAGGACACAGCCTTGGTGCGTCTTCCGGTTGCTCTCATTTTCCTTAGCACCTGGCTCTGCCAAGGCATTAAGATACCCTTCATTGTGCCCAGTGCCTCCCCGCTGCGCGTCCTGCGCCCAGCGCAGGCGCCTCTGCTGGAGCCGCTGCGCGAGCCGAGATGCGGCGCGGCGTTGAGAGCCGCGCAGGCAGCCCAGGCTGCAGCGGGGGCCAGGCCAGCCCCGCCG
>JAWLRI010000068.1:1087880-1109475 GCA_034781795.1 Crypturellus tataupa | reverse complement strand
GCCCCGCCGCCGGCCCCGCGGAGCTGCCCGGCTCCCTCCGGCCTCTGGCCGGTCGCAGCCCCCGCGGCTGCTGCTTTTTCGCACTGTGCTGCCTTTAAGTAAAGGGCTGCGCCAAGGGCAGCTTCCTGCCTGTCTTCCTGACCGTTTATAGCGCTGTGATACACTCGGTCACTGTTTGTTTGGTGGCAGCAGGAAGGCCGAATTGTGCTGAACGCGTTCGCCCTGCAGGTGCCTGGGAGCCGCCTTGGCCCCACTTTTCACCAGTATTACTGAGTGCGTGGCGAGCTGGGCACGTCCGTGCCCGCTCCCGGCCCCGTGGGGTCCAGCTCCCTTCTCCTTGTCCCACACAAGCTGCTTTGATTGGCTTCCAGCAGGATCGCTCCTTGCCTAGCGGTGCGAGGGCGGGTGCATGTGCGAAGCGGGTGCGCCTGCGCCCGGCCTCACCGCCGCTCTCCTCTCCGCAGATCTTCGAAACCAGCCGTACCGCCGCGCCGACGCGGTGAGGAGGAGCGTGCGACGGCGCTTCGACGACCAGAGCCTGCGCGCTGCGAACGGCACGGAAATCACCATGTGAGCCCGGCCCCACGCGCGACACCAGAGGGCCGGCCCCTGCCCGCGCCGCCCGTGCCGTCCTGCCGCCCGCTGCCGCCCCGAGGGCACGGGGACCCCAGAGACGCACAGGGACGCCGGGCCCGCCGCTCCACCGCAGCTAACAAGTGCCTAGAATTGAAGTACCTGCTCAGATTAATCAAAGCAATAGGACTTGGTTTGATTGGGTAGCTCTGCACACCAATACATTATTCAGTATTTTTAACCAAAATGTAAAATAGGGGTTGTCTGTGGCAGGTGTCAAGTTCTGGTGAGCTTAAGGACAGGTCTGCAGGTGACCTGCACACAGGGGAGGGACACTCGGCCACGCTGTGTTGCCCACACACCCAGCTCGGCTTCAGCTGCACTTACTGGCTCTTTTTTTTTTTTTTTTGGTTAAGAAAAAAAGTATATATATATATATATATTAAAAAAAGGGCTTTCCATATGAAATAGGGCAATGATGCCAAGACTGGCTGTACCGTTTCCCCTCTCCACCCCCCGCCCCCACACAGAGGCTCCCCACGCAGTAGCGAGGCTGCGGTGACGCGCGAGGGAGCCACCAGCAGCGGCTGTGGGGCGAGCGCGTTGGTCACGGCCACATCGCGGCGCCGCGCAGGGCTGGGGGACGGGCGCCCCCCAGGGCACCCGCGTCAGCGCCGCAGCGGCTACTGCTTCCCTCAGCCAGCGGCAGCCGCCGAGCAGCAGCGTATTTATTAACAGCACTAAGGCATTAACGGGGTGAGCAGCGCCGCGCGCGCCCTCACGGCACCAGCGGCTCCCCAGGCCTCCCCTCCGCTCCCGAGGGGCCGATGGCGATGCGCAGCCCAGTCTAGAGGCTCCGCATTGCGTTTCCAAAGCTTAAGATGGGAATGAAACTTAGTGCAGCGGCCTCGCCCACCCCGGCTCCGGCCCCGCGCGGGACGAGCAGCGGAACGCGGCGGGCGCCGTCCTCGCCCGCGGGAGGAACTGGACTGGAGCTCGAGTTGTGCTGCCCAAGCAGGAACGTTTGCTTACAGCTTACCCTCGCTGGTATCACTGCATCAGTATGTTAATTGTAAAGTTTATTGTATATTATTTAACCACTGAATCTCTTTCTTTTATGTTGTGCTTATGTGAACCACTGGTGAAGGTCCCATTTTCCTTGGATAATGTGTAGTTATATGATAATCTGTTTTTAAATGTACAGATATTTTGCTACAAAATTGGTGCAGTTTTTTATGGTTTTTACACTTCTCTTTTATTCCCACTTTGGCCTCTGGATAATAATGTAAATATTGTTTAAAAAAATGCATCAGCCTGTGCTATACAATCTGAATGTTATTTTAACTTATAGTTTTTGTTTTTATATTTAACTAAATGGACAGTTTGGGGCTCAAAGTAACCACGTTGACCTCTGCTTCCCTATTTACATGACATTTCCTTTCAACTCGCCATGCTGGCGCCCTCGCAGCTCCGCTACCCGACCTGCTAAAGAGAACATGCCCCTTTGCCGCTCTTCCCGGACAGGCCAGCATTTTAATCTGTGTAAAAATTTGGCAATTGATTTAATTAACTGTTAGTTGGATGGTTGAACATACTCACTCTCACATCCTTAAGCTCAAAGGTATTTTTTTTTTTAATCTAAGACACAACTTACCAGACAGGCCGTAACACTGGCATGTTCTCTTTAATATTTTTCTAGTAATAGACCTGCTTCTTAGCAATATTAGGAGTGTTTTATAAAAGCAGTTCATGTTACTTTCCTGGTCTGTTCCTGGCATAAGATCCAATAAACTATTTACACTACTACACGGGGACCGGGCTGTGTGTGGGGAGCCGGCGGCGGCAGCTGCGCCCCAGGGCTGATGGCACCCGCAGGGCTCGTCCCTTTGCTCCAGGGCATCTGGCTGCAAAAATCGGTGCAGCCTGGGGGCTGATAGCCAAAAAGCCTGAAGCGCCCCCAGCCCCTGCCCCTTCTCTCCCTCCCCTTGGGCAAGCGCGGAGCTGGGGGGGTGTCCGAGGTGGCAGCACCGAATCCCATCCCATCCCATCCCACCGCAGCACCAGCTCCGCCCCGGCTGCCTGCTTGGGCCTGGCACCACCAGGGCCCCAGGGCCGGGTTGGCTTGAGCTCCCCGTCCCCGCGGCCCGGTCTGCACCCCGGGCAGGAGCAGAGTCTGCGCGCACAGTGCACACCATCCCCCTCAGCCAAAGCGCAGATTTGGTTTTTAAAGGAGTTTAACAAAATAAATCCCGTGAAAGCTGGGTAAGAACAGAGCGGGCCCCGCCGCCACCTAGGGGCTGCTGCGCAGTCTCCAGCGGGCGCCAGCCCCAGCAGGGCTGCGCAGGGCATAAACAGCAGCTCAGGTGCATTTACACAGGGTCAGAGCTGCTGCTGACGCTTTAACAACGCGGCAGTTCTCATAGCGAGGCAGAGACGGTGTGAGCCCAGAGCGAGACCTGGCGCAGGATGGAGGCCTGAGGCTGGGGAGCGCGTGGGGCCTGGCCCGGCAGTCGGGGAAACGGGGAAACCTCCATTTCCTCTTTACAGCATGCCAGGAACATCCCTAATTTTAAGCTCTGATTAAAAGATTAAGAAAAAAAAGGCATTATTTTACATTTAAGTTTATTTTTCCATTAAAAATAAAGTCAAACCTTTAAAAAGTATTTACTTAGAAACACATTTCTACTCCAAATTCTACAAGGCAGTAACAAAGTATTGCAGGGAAGGTCTAGCACGTTTGGAAGCCGTTAGAACTTGTCAAAGTCTAAATTAACCCTTCCCACCTTTCCTGCCACGGAGCCGAGGTTAAGCCGTGATTAACAGTTACCTTCGTGTTCTACAAGCCTGCGGCTGCACTGCCTCACGCTCGGGAACTGCGGCCTGTTTAACATCTGCACATTCCCCCTTCAAAATGCAGACCCAGGGAAGAGAATTGACAAGGGTAGTGAAGCACATGTATGAGACCCAGGCCCACTGCAACAGTCCTAGGAAGAGCCACGTCCGCTTGTCCTCCCGCACCTGGGAGAGCAGCTCATACAGCCGGCGAAACCCAGAGAAAAGCCAGAGCCAGCACTTGAATCCATCTGCAGCATCCTCAACTTTAACCTGGAACACAGCACTGTGTCCTGAGAATTACGCCAAGTCAGACCAAAATGCTGTTTCTGGAGCTTCCAAGGCAACAAGCAGCAGACCTGTTTGCTCTGCTGGGGAACCCCAGCGCGGCCTCGCGCTCTGCACCGAGCCCCACAGCCACCAAAGCTCCTCCGGAGGGAGGCTGCCTCCTGCCGCCCGGGGCACAGCCGCCCTGTCCAACATTCCAAGCTCAACCAGCCCGCTGCAGTCTGAATCACGGAACCGCCCACGCAGTAACACAGGACCCACAAATACCATGGGCTTTACCTCAGCGGAGCTTTGGGGAAAATTCAGGCACTAGTAATGACTGCCATATTAGAGAGAGAGAAAAAAAAAAAAAAAAAAAAAAGAACAAAACAAAACACTGGAAAGGAAGCTGAATGCTAAAGCTAGTCTTTTTTTTTTTTTTTTTTTTTGCATGAACAGATGTTGCTTAAATTATTGCTCCTTTCTGAGGGCTGCATTTATCAGAACTGTACAGAGAATTTCAAACTAGAAATAAATACTAGTACACGCTAGGAGACAAGGTTTAATAATTGATAAAAATGTACAAAAATATTCAAATCAGAGCATCTCGGACATTGTACCCATGGTGCTGGCTGGGGGCAGAGGTGCCCAGGTGGGCGGCACAGAGGGGGCCCGGGCCCGCAGGGTTAAGCGGCTCTCAGGTTAACGCAGTGACACTGCGGCTGCTATGGGGACAGGGGCACATTCTTCAGCAGGCTCTTAAGGCAAGATCGAAGTTCCTTTACAAAGTGATTTTTTTCTCTTAATTGCTCAGGTGAAGGTAACTGCTGAACCCGCGAGAGGGGCACGGGGGAGCAGGGCTCAGCCAGGGGCAGCCCCTGGAGCGGCCCCACACACGGAGTCTGCGCGGCCACCGTCTCCGTGCCCACAGCCGCTCCAAGGTGAAGCTGCCCCAAGAACCAGCCCAGGAACAGGCAGAAGTGGCTGGGCAGTAATGCAGGTCACATAAAAAGCAATTCCTGTTTTGACATGTCTTTGTACTACAGATGAACAGAATCAGTTCTCCCCCCGCCTTTCCCTTTCCAAAGGATACACAAATCCATAAAGCCAATTAAACCACAAGGAACTCTGCGAGAAAGCTCTTTCTAAAGGACATTTCACCTGCCGCTGCCCAGGAAGGCAGTGTTACTGCCTCCCTAGGCAGGGCCTAGAAAGGGGCCAACAGGTCCCTGAGCCTGCGCACAGGATCCAGGCACAGCCGCAGTGTCCTCCATCCTGCTGCTCCCTCCCCCGGGCTGCACGGCGAGCAGGAGCCACCCTGCCGCGGAGATCCGGGACAGGCAGCTTCGAACTCTGAATTTCAGTTGCTTTTCTAGATTTGATTCCAGGCCCATAACAATAGTACTTGAACGTATGCATGTGGTAAAATTAAAACCCACTGTTATTCCAACAGTGGAACTTGGGATATGGAAACCCACGTCCCCAAAGCGACATTGGTTTCTTTTATTATGCCACAATGTAAACATATTTGGTATAAATAACGTTCTCATTGATCTTCGTCCAGTTGCTCCAAAAGTGTCCTCCGCTGCTTCTCCAGCTCCCCCTCGCTCAGCTCGCTGCCAGAAGTATCCCAGTTGCCCTGCGGAGAGAAGGAGGGGTCCTGGTGAGAAGGGTTTGTTTTCCAGGTCTGTGTCCCACCTCGTGTACCCCGCGGCTCCGAGGGAAAACACGTTGGGCAGCAGCAGAGAAAGGAAAAGGGCGTCTGCGACCGCAGAGCCCGGGCTGCACCTGCTCAGTTACACCTAGCTCACACTCACGCTGGAGTCGCCCACACTCGGGCACGTAACTGAGGCTTGCAAAGGCACCTGGAGGCTGGAGCTGATTGTTTTAAGAGGATAATGCAAGATGCAGACAGCTGCCCTCCTGCGTCCTCGCCGCAGGTGAAGTGCATGGGGATGGATGTCACCCAGAAGGACATGTCACCCGCACAAGACACCAAACCGAGCGATGCAAATAACCCTCCCAAAATGATGCCCAACAGTGCTGAGCACCAAATTATCCACTTGCCATTCAAACACTTTTATACTTCTCGGAAAATACCGCTTAAGCCTCTCTGCAAGCTGCACACTGAGCAATGACGGGGTGCCGAGCCTACAGTCCCGAGCACGTGCCCACCATTTCCCAGCTCCAAACCCAGAATCCCAGAATGGTTAAGGTTGGAAGGGACCTCTGGAGATCATCTAGTCCAACCCCCCTGCTCCAGCAGGGACGCCCAAGAGCAGGAGTTGGTTCCACTAAAGCTTCCTCCCAGTACCAGATTAGCACCAAACGAGCACTACAGCTTCTAAAGCAACGACAAAACTGCTGAATTTCACAGCACGTGTGCCAGCCACACAGGTTCAGCAGCCGGGCTGCTCAGCGCTTTGGACCGATCTAGGCTAATGAGGAGCCCCTCGCTCACCTCATCACAAAGACACTCCAACAGCACGGGTTGTGCTTCAGTGCCCCCTATAGAGCAACATGCCCTTTCGCACTTCTACATCAACTAGCAATAAATGGCATTTACCCAAACTGTAATTTAACACATCAAAAAAACATTAAATGAGGACATAAATCTGTATGATTTATTTTTTTTTCTGGAACATCTGGTCCACTTTATATAAAAATGGAATGGAACATAAAGCTTTACTCTTTACATAAACAAGCCCTTCTTGAATCTATAAAGAAACTGTACTATATGACAGCATCCCACTGATATATATACAAAATGGAAACAAGAAAGCTTACTGAATCTTTTCCAGGTCTTTTTTTAGTAGGAGATTTATGTTTTGATTCAGATCTTTGTCTAGCTCTATCCTTTTCACTCTCTCTATCTTTTTTGTCTTTTTCTCGTTCAATATCTGATTCTGGTGAATCCTGTATAAATAAAGGGAAAAATATTAAAACCTCTGCATTCCCATTTTATTAACATACTGAATAATTTATATATCCAATACCCACAACTCAGCAGGGGGGAAAAACACTTAATATAGGCTGTATTGGAAAGTAACTGCTCAAAGGAGTTACTAATTAAACACATGCTATTAACCATAGCAGAAATAAAGCAAAATCACTACTGAAGTGATTTGAAAACAAAAGTAGAGGTTTGTTAAACACGCAGCTTTTCCCACTCTCGTTGCATGCGAGGATGGGACATGCTGGATACCACGCGGTAAATCCCAGTGTACACAAATGCCCTTTATTTAAGGCCAGTTCTGGAAGGGTGAAATTGGACAAACGTTCTTCTGCTACATAGCTGACTAGTTAGACTCCAACATTGGCTGGACTTTTACTGGCATATTAACTACTCAGGAAGAGATGCCATGACTGGGTTCTTATTCCAGGTTTTATCGCAGTGTGGCTACTTTATGTGACCCTGCTTTTGTTACCATATTTGCTAGTAATCACTCAAATGCCTAACAATTAGCATCTTTCCCCTCTTTCTGAGGGCCACCATTGAGAGGTGCAGCTAATTTTTAAATCAAAATTAAAAAAAAAAAAAAAAAAAAAAAAGGATTGCAGAAATGAAAATACATTTTGAGGAGTTTTGCAACTATTCAACTTCCTTCCTTATCCACAACCAGAAATATGCCTTGGCCTCAGCTAACACACAGAGTGAAAGCTTGCTTTCTACTCTTTAGGTTCTTTTGATGCTCCATTCACCTTACTATCAAGGCTTCTAACACAAAACCCTGATACCCAAGCAGGTTTAAAAGGAGTGATGCTCAACATGAGGCAAAAGGAAGACAACTGTGATCCCTTCCAGCACTCTGTAACAACAGTGATCTCCAAGGATTGCAACGGCAATAAGCAGCATACGGCAGGCTACCAGTTTGCATGAATGGTTGCAGTTAAAACCCCAAAATTTAGGTCTTGAGTGATTTCATTTTATACAGAACTGAAGTTGTCATGCTACTAATACGTCTTCATGTCTGGTCTCACACAGTCCCTACTGTAAAGGCAGCTGGATGACTACAAACAGCTACAAAGTAGTACCGAAAGCGTGAGGTGTTGAGTTCACTGGCCAAGTTAAAAATAGCTACTTACTGACTTATGTCTTCTCTTCTTGCTCTTCTTCTTGTGTTTTTTTGACTTCTTGTAACTTCTCTCTGCAAAAACAGGAGAAAAAAAATCCATTGGTGAAATTATTAAGACCTAGCAACAAAACGTTAACAGTCATTTAAAAACAAAAGAAAAAACTGCATACCAGATTCTGCGCTGGAAGAACGTTCAGAAACTGATCTGGATTCTGAACGCTGCCTTTTCTTCTTTGAATGGCTATCGTCATCCTCAGACTCTGTGCCCTTGAGACACAAAGCAACATATTTAGCAGTAAGACAGCATTACAAATAAGTTATACAGAAAGAGACTTTAACACCTGATAAAACAACTTACGGAACGAGAGCGGGATCGCTTCCTGTGGTGCTTTTTAGACTTTTTAGAATGTTTCTTATTCTTTGAATGATGATGCTGACATTCATGCTAGAAGATAAGAGATTCCAAGTGTTATAACTGGACTGTAGGACACAGCAGAAAACTAATGTTTTTCATCATGCATAAAGCACCTATAGCTAGTAGTTTAAAAATATAAAAACCTATCAATAGTGCGATGTTAAAGTTTTAGTAACAAGCATTTAGGAGCAAAGGAGCACACAGCTCTTACTACGTACACCTGGGCCACTGCTTCAATGCTTGTAATTTAAAGCGCTTGCTCAAAGTTGGCCAAGAACATGGAGTATTCTCTTCCTCTGACTAATTTGAAATTATGTCAGATTAAAATCTCTTAAAAACTACAGAAAAACAAAAAACACCAAGATGTACATATGTTAAAATCAAAACTCACATTACTTAGGAAGAAAGGATTTAATATCCCTACTTTCAAATAATGCAGTTCAGTAGAATTTTGTTAAATTCTCTCAATTCTGCATGGCTTATGCGCCAATTAGTCAAGAAACAGTTTTTGATATTCTATTATCAGGAAAAATTGAATCATTACCTCTAACACATGCATGAAGTCTTTAAATATTCTTTTTCTTTCAGATTCTAGAGTGATGTCTTCAAATGCTGGTTCCTTCACAAATCTATCCCTGATCTGAAAGAATGGCAAAAATGAAATACTAATGTGAACAGGGGCATTCAAAAATTAAAACAAAACACCCCACAAACATAAGCATGATTTCACCTACTGAAAGAGGTTGTAAGGTTACAACTTTATTTTTCTTTACTGACAGTTTCATATTTAAGGAGGACGAACCAAAACAGATGTTTTTCCCTGCATAATCTATTAAAGCTAGGCAAGTCTAGCAAAACATGTAATTTTTACAAAATACACTTTGAGGGGGAGGATTTTTAAATATTAAGAACAAAGTTTGAAGTTTTTAACCAAGTAGAATGCTCTCAGTTTTATGTTATTTTTAACTTTTTACAAGTTTCTTTTTTAGGTGTATTCAAATTTATGTATCAGAATTATCAATGAAGTTACTACACAAAAATGTCTACTGAAGGAAAACAGAACCATTCTGATGGGTCTAAATTTATATAAATGGAGAAATACTAGATTCTCTGTTTTACTTATTATGTTTTACTTATAAGAACACTAGCATGCAATGGCCTTTTGTATATCATTTAAAAAAGTCTCAATTAAATGATAATACGTACATCTTCCCAGACAGCATCCAGTTCAATAGGAGGTGTTGCTTGTTTCAACATGCTCTTGAATGCGGACTCTTTCCGCTTCATCTTGCGAGCTTCTTCTTTCTCTCTCTCCCTTTCACGGGCTTCTGCCTTTTCCAGCAGCTACATCAAATAAAAGGTGTGAGAGTATTTGAAAGACATCAAAAGAAAAGACTAATAGTTCAGTTTCATGCATTCTTTGGAAAGCCCACTGATAGTTCAGCTTTAGAGCTTTTTATTTGTCATAAGGGCTTACAGCAAAGTAGAAACTCTTTTTTAAAGCATGCAGCTGCTGCTTCTCTAAGAATTTTAAAGTCAGCTAATTCTCATACAAGCTGAAGAAATAAAGAAAAAAAAATCTTTCCTCAGAAAAATGACATATAGATGCAAAGGTACTATGAATTGCTACCACAAAATTTCATTTTAAGGTACAGTATTTATATTTTGAATAAAAATCTACCTCTAACATTTGGGAAACGATATCAAGATAAGCACCCTGAAGGCATAGCATCTCTCAAACACCATCAAAGTTGACATAATAAAAAAAGATGCAGTGGAATAACTGCAGCTTCTTGTTTTATAAAGGATTTCATATCAGGATTTTAAAATCATTCCTATATATTAATACTTACACTATTGAAAGCCAGTTTGATATTTCCTGCATCTAAAGTAGTAGCTCTTTTAGTTGAACTGATGACTGTAACAAAGTCTTCAAAAGAAGTATTCACTTCAACCACAAATCCTTTATCCTGGAAGAAAAATGACTCCTTGTGAGAGGTCTAGCACGATCCAAGAGCTCAATTAATGGTTTCACAAATTTGAATATACTGGTATTAAAAAATACACATCAGAGTAGAGGTATTTTTTTCCCTACCTTTAAGATATCTTTTATTATCTTCTTTTCATCATGGTAACGTGCTTTCAAGTCTTCAACATAGAACTTGAAAAGATCAAGTGCTGTTGATCCTGACGAAAAAACTAGATAAGTCAAAAGCTAGCTCTAGCAAAAGAGCTGCATTTTTTAAAAGATTTAGAAAACATACAATTAACCCAGCTCTACTCCGCCCCAATCTTTATGCTACTCTTTACAGCTTGGAAGTATTCTTACCAGGCTGACCAAGCATATTCGTGAATCTGATGTCAGAGCTTATGGTTGGGTACAACTCCATCCAAGAGGACATTGAATGCAACTGTCCATGTTCATGCAATTCATCTAAAAATATCTACCAAACACAAGTGAAGTGGAAAGTTGTAGTTACGCATCACTTTGTTAACAGCTGGCACAAATACTCTCAATTACTAAAATTTCACTTTCATTTAAAATTGATTCAAAAGTTAGCTCATATATTATCACTTCTTCCTGATTTCCTCCACAATGTTCCAACTGAACTTGCTTACCCCTCAGATCTATCTGCTTTTACTCTCCCCCACTATTCTTAGCAGTTATCCAGCAGACTTACTAACTACCCTGCATATAAAAATGATTCCATCCTTTTCCCTCAAATCACCCAAACTGGTAAGAATGCTGCTCAAATGTGTGTTTTTGTAATAAAAAAATTCAGAGAAAAAGTAGTTTTGGAACTTTTTTTTAAAAATGTATCTATGTCCAACCAGGTTTACAATCACATACTGCACTTGACAATCTGAGATTGTATTTTCACAGATCAATAGGTGATTTAAAAGAAAGCAACAGCCCACAAAAGTTAGCTTTGCCATGAATAGTTTTATTTATTCACACGTATGCAACTGTCAAATTGTCTGTCAAACATACTCAGAATGTAATAATTAAAAAAAGAAAAAAAAATGGTGTCCTTACTAGACTAGTACTCATCTCCTAATTACTGATTCATTATACGCACTCATTAACCTATCTTATGGCATCATAAAGCATATGCAATAATTGAAGATACGACAGGTCTAAGTCAGAAAGATTCACCAACCTGAAAAGATTCTCTATTTTTACGTTGTCTTCTCCTTTCTCTAAGTAAACTTTTCTGCTTTTCTTCCTCCTCCTCTTTTTCTAGTGCCCTGATATGTTCCTCGAAACAGATCAGTGCATCTTCCTTATCCATATCTAGTAACAGAGAGAGCAGTAAGATTACTAGTGATTTCTTCTTACTACACTGTAGAAAGTTTCCTATTAAGAATCAACTGCTACCAAATATTACTGTTAATATAAGAGAAAAAAATATGGAACACTGAAGAATGAAACCTGTGCTGCAAAAAACAAAAATGAACAGATGAAGTATCACTGAAAACATGGAACAAAGAAGTCTTTATGAGAAAAGTACTGTGCATGAGTAACTGTGCATCCTCCTTCATTTCCCCCAAATACTTGAACGTTTAGGTAAAGTCATGAACTGCTCTTAAAATATATTTACGAGAAAAAAATCCTCATAAAGGCGAGAAAAAACACTCTGTCTTCCTACTTTTATTCTGCAGTTCCATCATTTTAGAAACTTAGATGAGGATTATACTCTTTCTAGAAAGACAATGCTAAACAAAACAGGCCTTCACGTGATGAGAAGGCAGCCTAAGAGGAGGCTGGCTATTTTTGTCAAATACTTCTTCATATTCAGAGACTAGCAACTATCGAGACCATCCAGCCCCCCATTACAAGATATTCCTTGCTTTACCATTGAGATTAATCAATAATCTGTTTTCTGAAGCTGGTATCTCTTTTATGGGAGCTCAAAGGGGAGGTTCCTTTACAAAGGTTGCTCAGCAGCCATCCCAGCTGCTCCTGACCAGCCAAGCCATGTCCAGGAGGCAGGAGTCCTCACTACTAAAACAGATTCACTCCCTCTTCCAGAAGAGATTCAGAGACTTTAAACTTACTTTGAAGTTCCTCATCTTCTGCAAAGGTGGGATTGTCCATCAGATACTGCTGAGCTTCCGACCAAGTAGTACAGTAAGTGACATTAGCCATGTTATCTAGTATGTTCTTCAAAGCTTCCCAGTTTCTCTTTCGTAACTGCTTAGCTTGTTCCTAAGAAAAAATAAGCTTTTTTCTAAACTGATCTTCTATAGACAAAAAATACACGACTCAGCATGTTCTCAAAGGAAACATAAAATTAACCTTTTGTTCACACATAAAGCAGTATGACACATTTTGGACCTATCTACTGTCTTTTTACATATTACCAAAACTGCCATCCCTGCATATGTCATTTCAATACTATAATCGCTGGCTATTCTAAAGAGATGGCAAAAGTCCATAAAAAACAGCTCACCTTTGGAATACTGCTAGTAAACTACCAGCAGAGCTATTCAACTATTCAGCAAAAACTCAGCACTGTTAGGAAGTCCTATGGACTATAGTTGAATCTAAATGAGATGCCAAGCACACACCTTAAGGAGTGCTTTGTGGATGGCTGCCCTTTTTTGTTTGTTTGCCTGTTTGTTTGTCGTTTGGGGCAGACCTTAACACTAGTCAGGTTTTCAGAAATACTCTTATTACACTCTTGATTTTCAGTTATCTACTTGTTTCCTATCTGCCCAGGGAGGTTGATAAGTGCTAGCATGATAGTAAAGCAGCTACTAAGTTTCAGTGGAGAAAAACTGACTGGATGTAATTATGACCAAATCATCAGTTCAAGTCAGTACACTACCACTTCTCTGTAGCACAGTTTCATCACGTGATTCAGAGTAGTTTAGAATAAAAGCTACCACATAACTTACTAAAATAATACTACAAAATTTAACACAGAATTTGCCACAATTTATCTCAGTAAGAACAAGCAACAGGAGCTTTCAAAAAATCTGCTATTATAACTGCTATAGTGGGTCAAATCAGAGGTTTGTCTTGTTTATTTACCATCAGACCAAAATTAAAGGGGCCAAAGATTGAGAACAAAAAAAAGTGATCAACCTTTTGCATGCCTGCCCAGTTTCAGACAGTTAGCTTCTCAGGAAATTTTGATTTCCAGAATATTACTCTGCAGCAGTGCACTGCAAAAATTCATTTACAGACTGTACGGAAATAGCACTTCTATCGTTTAAGGCAACAGTTTATCATGTTCCACCTGCTAACTCTATTTGAATGTCCCTTGTATTTTATACAGTAAGAAATAAAAAACTGTCTCCAAATTCACCTCTCCAAAACTAGTCAGTTTTGAAGTTTCATCACTAGTACTTTCCCTTCCCCCATCACACCTTTCTGAACAGAAGAGCACTCAATATCATGTCTCATACCTTGCCTGCCTTTGTTACTTCCTCTAGCTCTCTCCCTTCAGAGAGAGGGATAACCTGAGCTGTTTACTGCAACCAGCACGTGGTTCATAGGAACACAACAGTGCTCCCACTTTGGTCCCAGATTCCTCTCTTTCTGCTTTCATTTTGACTGTCCGTGAAAAAAATGGGTTCAATTAACTTTTTTAAGCATCATACGCTGCTTGCAAGACTTTTTTCCCCCCTGAGTAGCATAAGCTAATTAACATGTAACAAGTGAAAAACGTTTGAGAGTTACCTTCTCTTTCTTAGACAGGAAAAATAAGACATCTTCATAAATTTCAAGACGATCGCGCTCGGAGATGGCATTCCAGACCTCCATCTCCCCAAACATTTGTTCAGCTTTTCTACACAACATAAGGAGAAAATATATACAATAATTTATTGCAAACACTAACTTAAAGCATCCCACTGGCTTACAATAACACAGGTCAACTGCATTATAAGCAGCAATGCTTTTGTACAGCAGCTCCCTAATTCTCTATCTTAATTCATATTTACTATAGGCTTAAGACTGACAGAGTCCTCCCCTCCTAATGGCACCCATGTCTCTTACCACGTGCACACTGTAGGTTTAAACAACTTTTCAAGCTCAGAAATTCAATCTGTGCTCAGAGTAATTAACTGCACCTCCCAACTGATTCTTAGCATTAGATACACAAATATCATGTTAACTTCTTCTTAGAAGTCTATCACGTGTATTTTGTCCTACTGGCAGATGTGACACAGAATCCCTCACAATGTCTTGTTTCATTTCTAGTTATCTGAAGCTCAAGCCATCAGCAACTTCAGCATCTATCAGCATACAATGCAGCTGAGTTGCTTTCTATAGACATGAGAGCATTTCTGCTCCTATAAATATTTAGGCTCTTTTCAAGGGCTGAGCATTAAACGAAGATTAGCATTCACCAAGAATAAACCAGGAAAATTTAAGAATAAACTTGGCATGTTAGCAAGGACCAGACCTTAATTCGAGGTTGACCTTACTTGTATCTTGTTGTGGATGTCATCTTTTCATGATTTTCAAGAAAACGTTGGAAAGATTCTTTAGCTTCTTTATATTTTGATCTTGCTTCTTCTTTTTCTTCTTTTTCTGTTTGAACTTTGTAAGCATTAAAGGCTTGCTTTTTTTCACTTAACTTTGCCAAAGCACTTGAAAACGGAGGGGAAAAAAAGAACAATTTAAAAAAGGGACTTTATATAGAAAAAAGAAGAGCCAAAAGAATACAAGATACAGATAAACAATGCAGACTTATGAGACAAAATTAAGTATAATATAAATTACCATTGCTCCATATATCTCAAATTAATGAAAATGCATTTTAAAAGACAAACAAAAAATACTAAAGTAATTAGTTTAAAAATAAGAGTTTAACAGTAAAATATAACACAAAAACCAGAGCTGTAGGTTGCATTTACACATTTCACAGAATATTATCAGGCATATCGGCTACTTGGCTGCCAATGTGAAAAGCAGCACCAAATTCAAGTAGCAACCTAAGAAGTCTGCAGCACCTGAGTATAAAAATATGTTTCTATTTCCAATGACATCTTAAAAATCACATGATATAATTAAACCTAGGAATTTCATTTCTCTAATGAACGACGTGCCTTAGCTATAGCATACGTTCAAAAACATACACATATTTATCAAACCAAAAGTCATGTGAGTAAAGTCAAAGTACTTAAGATGGTATTTGTGTACAAACGTAATGAGGAAAGAATCAAACAGTACCTGTATCTAGGATCATTAATGATCATTTTCATCGCTTGTTCCCATGAAGCATTGGATGGTACCCGCTGTGAAGATATTAAATGATTATTAGACTTGGCACATCCAACAACTGATTTCTCAAAAAAGTCACAGTAGATCTTTTAACACTCAGCACGGAAAACAGAACATCGTACTTCAAGCTTGAACAATTAAATCTTTCAGAAATTTTTCTCTACAACTGCTACCAAAAGGAACCCAAGCAGATTCTGTCTATGCATGGGAAAAAAACAAAGTAGATCTCATTTCACTCCCCACCGACTTTCATCTTTAGGAAGAAGATGACAAAATCAGTCATCACGCATCAGGCAACACTTCAATTACCAAAACTTTATCCAATGGAGAGGTACACTTAAAATTTTATATAGTTTCAAAATTGTGGCATTTTAAAGAAAAAAAATGGTCTTTAATAATACTAGAAAATACAACACCCCCTTCCCCAGAGGGCTTCTGAAAAAAGGCTTAGACTATATATAATTTTCACTGCAGTGCTCTTTTTTCTTGTTTTTGTCTGGTACACAAGTCATGTTCCACAACATTGAGACACTCTTTATAAGAACAGGTAGCCTAATAATTTCCAGCAAATGGAGTTTCTATAATTCTATAAAGCATTAAGAAGCATTTCCTGAAATACCTTTTCCTTTAACAGTTCTTTAAATGCTTGTTTTGCTTCTTCCTTTGTATTCCAGGTATAGGTTTTTTTAACTGGTTGGGCATCTTCATCCTCTTTCTTTGAAGCAGCACTATAAATAAAAATTACTAGATTTTATTATTTAGGCAGGTTTTTTTCCCAAGTTAGAGTCATTAAAGAGACATAAAACACCATAATCAGATACATTTCTTGATGCTTGGGGTGTCTTTATTAACTTTACTAGATGCAACAAAGACTGATTAGCATAGTACTTTTCAGTATGGGCAACATACACAGCTAATATGACTATTTTAGGGAAGTATTATCAGTAATGTAATTGGCTACCTGCTCAAGTTAATTATCAACAGAAACAACCCTGAAACTTAGCAAGAGTGCAAAGAATATACACATAAGTAACAAGGATGGAAGTGCCTAAAAACACCCTCTTAGCTGTTACACAGACCTACAGAAGAGGATGCATGCATAGTCAGTGGATTCTACTTCAGGACAGCATATGCTATCGTGCGGTTATGAAGAGCTTAAACTACAAGTAATTTTCTTCAGGGTTTAAAAGCTTTAGGGTGGGAGGGAGCATTTTTTTTATAGTTTGATACTTCTTTTTCTTATTTATTCTTCCCTTCTACCAGAGTCATACACTCCCATTTCACAGAAGCGACCAGCTCAGACGCCTGGTCAGCTACTACTGAAGTCAAACCAGACGCTAGAAGAAACACAAAACCTGCAGTAAAGCCAAATACTTCAATTTTCCTTACTCTCCTGAGGCCTCTTGCTTGGAGGCGTCCTCCGTAGCTGCAGCTTCTCCGCTCTGCTCCTGCCCAGCGGCCGCAGTTGCTTGCTGGCCCTGATCCTCAGATGTGGCTGCACTTTCACCTTCTGCCACAGAAGCTGCAGTAGCTTCTGCATCGGAGGCTGCTGTTGCTGCAGGAGTAGCTGCAGTGGAAGCAGCACTTGCAGCAGCGTCAGCAGTTGTGGCTACAGCAGTTGCGTTTGTTGCTTCTGCTACAGCAGCTGTTGCTGGAGTGGAGTCTTCAGGCTTGATGCTATACATATTAAACAACAGGAATAGTCAGTCCAAACACAGGACAAGTCATTTCTGCATCTCAGATTATGAGGCAACGGCCTCAGGTTGTGCCACAAGAGATTCAAGTTAGATATTAGGAAGAATTTCTACACAGAAAGAGCAGTGAAGCACTCTAACAGGCTACCCAGGGAAGTGCTGGAGCCACCATCCCTGGTAACGTTCAGAAAATGTGCAGGGTTAGGCGTTAAGTTTAACAGGTTAGTGCTGAGGGTTTTATGGTTGAATCTTGAAGGTCTTTTCCAACCATAATGATTCTATGATAATATCTCAGAAAAAGAGTACAAATTTTGGACAGCGGCTAGACATGAGCTGCTTTATTGAAACTGTGCTTCTAAAAAAAGGTTAAAAGAAAGGCGTATATTCAAGTTATACATATTGAATCACTCTTTGGAGCTGCAAAAAGCATGTTTTAAGATGCAAGGATTACTGTGCCCAAGGAACAAGCCAGTCAAAAATAGGATATTAAATAAATACCTGTTTTCTTCAGCTTTTATCATTGCTAAAGAAAGGAAAAAAAAAAACACAAAAAATAGCATCAGAAGAAGTCTATATATAGAAAGAAAAAAGTTATCATTCACATTTACTAACATGACTAAACAGAAGTATGGCTTTAAATATCTGTTACTTTTTAATACTTGTTCTGTTAATCTATTCAGACTAGAACAAAATTCAGAAATATTACTAAATACTAAGGATTAAAAAAAGAACTCAGTTTAAAATTATTTCATCTTTAAAACACAGTCATTGGATGCTTCTTTTATTTTTGTAGTGTCTTTTAGGCATCCATTTCTTACCTCAGTTATTTTTATTTTTTTAAAATCAAAGCCTAATTCTCCTTACAATATCAAGGAATGCTATGCCAGAAGATAAGAACAAGAGCACATCTATGCAGCATGCTCTAGGCGTTCCTGCTTGAGCAGGGAGGTTGGACTACATGATTTCCAGAGGTCCCTTTCAATCTCAACCACTCGGTCATTCTGCGATCACCATGTGTCATTTGTACAAAAAGGAATACTGCCTTTATAATATATAAAGATATTATAATTTTACTGATATTTTTGCTAAATCGGTTTCACACAAAATATTTTGTCAAAGATTAAAATAAAATTATTACCTAAGCAAAGCCGTATGTGTGATTTGGCTTTCAGCAGACAACTGACACTGCTGACTAAGATATATTACTGTTTTCAAAATAAATCAAGTACACAAAATCCTCTTCCTTCCCTACACAAGTTCTTTAATGTTACCTTCAAGATCCTCAAGTTCTTTGGGCTTCGCCCAGCGTGATTCCTTTGTTTGGGAATTATAATAGTAGGGCTTGCCAGAATCAGATTTGTACTCTTTCCAGGGACATTTGGATAACAATTGCTGGTGGAAAGAAAACAAAAACAGTCATACAATGGTATTTTAAATCAAAAACAAGCACTACACAAAGAAAAAAACTTAAGGATAAATGAACACAAGGGATGTACTTCTCAGTGAAGAATTCCCCTAGCAACACAAACATCTCACTTATCCAGGTAGTAAAGAATGCAATCTTTTTCATAAGGAAAAAGATATCTAAATTTGACAAAAACTGTTCAGAGTTTTTGCCCACCTTGCAGCTTCAAGTTTCAGCAGCGTAAAGAATTTGATAGCTGCTTCAAAATAAGGAATGTTACAAAAATGTTTGTAAGAGGTTGTTCCCAAGGGAAGAAAATCTATCTGCAGAGCTCTCCTATTGCAGAACGGTTACAACAGTAAACTCTTGCCTGTACACTTGCTCACACACAGCACAGTAATCTCCATCTGAACATGCTTTACCTCAGCAGGTGTTTTGAGATCATCTGGCTTCTCCCATGTGGACTGTTTTGTTTCAGTATTGTAGTAGTATGTTCTTCCATCAGGTGATTTGTGCTCTGTCCATGTAGATTTCTAAGAACATACAATATGCCATTAATGCAGAGTAGTGGTTGGGAGTCAAATACTATGAAAATCCATTATAAAATATAAGTGCAAGAGGAAAGCAGATGAACCTGTTTAGAATGCTCCTCACTAACAGAACTGGTGGTTGTGGTGGTTTGCTGGGCTGCACAAACTACAGGATGCGTTGTCTGAGGGTGAAACAAAACAGAAGTCTTAAAAGACATTCTAGTTACAATTTGTTTTCTAGTTACATGTGTATTCAAGTCTAATAATAATAATAATAATAACAACAACAACAAAAGAGCACTGAAGGCAGCAAAATAAAAGCTAAACAACTTCACTGTTCAAATCTGATTCTGCAAGTTCCAACCCCTTGTTCCATTACACAGAACACAAGTTTCACAGAAATAAAAGGATAATTGATATAAAATGATATATTTAACAAATAAACTAGGTACAAGGTTTCCAAATTTGGAAGTGACAACAAAAACCTACAACGCGGTTATCTTCAAAATAGCATGACAGGGACATTCCAATCATTAGTTGTTTAAGCAAGTTACTTTCTTGTCTGTCTTAGAAAACAAGGGGAAATGTTTAAACAGATAACTGAATACTTGCATAATTTTAAATGCAAGTCTGATAGTGAAAGTTGTTCGTGGATAAACAAAATATTTCAAGTAGTCTTAAGACAGAGAGAAATAAAACAAAGCTGAATTACCAATTAGCAGCAAAACATGCTAAGTAGCAACTCTTCTTTTCAGGTTAGTACTTAAAACTCAAGAATCAGTGATGTTCTCAAAACAAGTGCTAGCAACTATTTAGGCTATTGTCTTTTTATCGTTGCAATATTTGGTTACAAAAGTCTCAAACTCGCATTTGTAATGAAGGGCCCAAGAAAGCACAGGGAACTGCATGGTGCCAGCATCCAAACCTGGCTTCTTTTGCTAAACACAGCTACGCTAGGAAACAGCAAAGAAGATTTAACCACTGCCTGAGTTCTGCTGTACACATCAGAACTACCTATTCAAAAATAGTTATCAAAATAAGCAGCATAAAGTTACCAACTGTAAGTAAATGTTAGAATCACAGTGAAGCTGCAGGAAAACACACAGAAACCAACAACCAAAAACACCACAGTCTTTACTCTCTGTCAGTGCAAATAAAAACCAACTGTACCTTGAATAACTATCTAGCCTGACACTTGCAAATATTCAAATCTGAAGTAACATAGGCATCTAGATTTTCAATTGCTTGCTATTAAAAAAAAAAAAAGACACAAGACAGACGACAGTCTCCAATTTCAAACAGAAACAAACTAGAAAGCAGAAGTACTTCAGTTCAGCTTAAATTCCATTCAACGACAAAATACTGCTTTGCCACAAACAACAGATCTTGAAAACCATATATATTCAAAGCAGAACAAAAGCATGCAAATATTAATTTTAACTAATTACAGACTGGTGGTCTAAAATCTCCAGGATTAAATAAATACATAAATTACATACAAATAAAGAAAAGGAGAAGTTAATCTTTCTTCTAAATTTGTAAGCCCAGCATACACCACATACTATTAAAAACTTAGAGAATTTTGGTTTTCACTTACTTGAGTTCCAGGTGGTGTTACACCTTAAAAAAATAAAATAAATAAGATTGAGGGGTTTTTTAAGTTAAAACTCAAAGTATACAGTGTCTGAAAGAAAAGTGTTCTTTGGAAAAAAGTATCCAACACATCTGTTTCCGGTTCATATAAGAACAAAATAAGCAAGCCTGACCTCCACTCTTCAGCACAATTTGTTTCTAGATATACAGCCATTACTCAGGCAAGCAAGCCTTTGATTAACCTAAGTTATAAGCACAAGCTGGAATGTGTCCCTAAATAAACACTGTTGGAATCTTTACATTTTGAGAAGCTGACAAAAGGTAACTGGAGTACAGATCCACACTTGCAAACTACACGTATTGCCTCCAGATCTTTCATCTTTAACATCTGCACTGATGCTCTCTAATCATAGAAGTTAATTACTTGTATATGTCCACCAAAATCCAAAAACGTTGTTAAAAAAGTCTGCCTCTCATGCTGCCATGAATATTCAAAAAAATCTTATGCATATAAGTATAGTTTTAAAAGGATGTTTAGTTTTCACCAAAATTAGGTTAAGGATCTCATTTAAGAACATCAAAATTACAACAGTTTTATACTCACCTACTTGTGCGTCCATACTGGTCACTCCTGGCTGTAGAAGCAATCAACAAATGCTTAATTACAATTGCACTGAATGCTTAAGGCATTAAAAAAAAAAAAAAAAAAAAAAAGGACATATCCCAACAAGTTCTTTCAGCAGCAAAATTCCCTGTGATCGTAAATATGGATTCTTAACCACCCATTACCCACTTAATAATTACAGCTCCTTAAAGAAAAGATTAGGGAGATCAGGGTAATTTTCGCAAAGGCAATATATGCAATCATCTACACCAAATAGGCTCTTGACATCATTCCAATACACCTTTATCTCCAAAATGAGTAGTTCTGAGGCAGCAGGGTGAGGCGGGGGGGGGGGGGGGGGGGGGGGAA